>WYDE02199322.1:0-10340 GCA_009867175.2 Adela reaumurella | reverse complement strand
AAAATATGGAATGGTCTTCCGGTGAGTGTGTTCCCTACCACCTACAACCTGGGGATCTTCAGAAGGCGTGTTAATAAATTGGACAACGACCTTTTCGTCCGCTTTCTAGCTGGCAAGGCGCCGCTCTGAGCGTGGTTTCGTGAGGAGTGGTGTTATTGGCTGTGTCCGATCTTCTTCTGAAGCTTTGGGTACAGCCACCCATACTGGTTGTTTATAAAAAAAACAATGTCAGCCCAGCGGGTATACTATGGGCTAAACGAAAGTCGCCATGTCGATTGAGAAATGACAGGGATACGATACAGATAGTGAAGTCTGTGTAAAATCTATGTGTCGCACCTCGACACGTCTTGTTAGAAGGCCCCGGTCCCAGCCCAGGGATCTATGAAAGTGGATGAAGTAAAGTATGTTTGGCAGGAGCGTGCCAAACGGCGCTCGATTGTTTCTGTCTACCTCTCCGGGAAAGAGGCGTGATTCGTGATGGTATGATCTATTGACTGATTTATATCGGTGGATAGGGATAAAATATCGTGTTGCAAGATGTCCATACATCGCCATACATTGTTTGCAAAATTAAATGTATATATATACTAGGCGCTAATAAGTTTATAAGAGATTTAATTTATATTTATTTTTAATTAAACGAATTTTAATTAAACGTTTTTTCGGTTTCAGTTCAGTTGGAAAGAACCATTCCGAAGCTTGTTGACTGGTTTGCATGTCAAACTCTTAAACCCATGTCTCATCACCAGTAACAATGCGTTACGAATGTAGAGTCGTACGAACTCGTTCTAGCATGTCTTCAGCGACTTTTACGCGATTGAGTTTTTAAAGAAAATTCAGATTTTTCGGGACTATTCGTGCGAGCGCCAAGTGTTTCATGCCCAAGCAATCGTTTAAAATATGTAGTACGAATCGATTCGTTAGACGCAGACAGTTCAGCGAGTATCTCTCTCAAACTTCAATGAGGATTTTCAGTCACCATTTCCTTCACTTTAGCGATGTTAATCTCAGTTGAAAACGTTGATGGCCGACCGGAGCGAGGCAAATCTTCCACCACATCTCGACCGCTTTTGAATATCACGATAGTATAAAGGTAGTTGATATAGGTACCTACCGGCTATTTATCTAATCAGATATTATAAGATAAAAACATCAGTAATAAAAGTTTGTAAACAAAGAGTGTTAAACCAGATCACATTAAACATTTTGCATTAGTTTTCTTATAATGTCCACTAATGCCTAAAATGGCCCAAATGGCCGTCTTATAGGCAGTCGTTCAAAATTCATATTTGACTTGAATTTGGAATTTACGGACGAAGTAACCGCATACATAAAAAAGAATCGCCCATCGTCACGCCGCGTTCAGAATCTATGCCCTGGGCCCGCATTTCGAACGCGGCGTGACGATGTGCGATGCGTTTTTATGTATGGAAATTTGCGGGCGAGACGAAGTAACTGCGTACATAAAAACGCATCGCCCATCGTCACGCCGAGTTCAGAATCTGTGCCCTGTACGCTTTTATGCGAGGCGAGATGCGAGGGTTCAAGGACAACCTCAACCCCACTCACAGGCGACACGAACGAAGCCTTCATACATCAATTTGATGCGTAAAATAACTACATATGACATTTTGCTTCGACCGATCTCGGGAAAGCTCATATCATAATGACTCCCCGCATTACGTCGCCCGAGAGTTTTTCGTTATACGACCTTATTCAGGAATTATGTAAATTGATTTAACTATATTGCGTTCGCATAACAAAACAAACATATATTAATACATAATACATTACAACATATAATCGCAAATGCTAAAGGTCGGGAAAGCCACCTCACATAATAACTAGGTATAGTATTGAGTATCTACTGAGTGGCATGTCGACGTGAAACGAACGTCGACCGCCGATAGCGTAACTGAAAAGGGCGGGGAACATACCCACGTGACGTGGGGAAACGTGTTTCCCACACAACACAACTCCTTCAACAACAGTACAATACTTAAATACTATAACTACTTATTATTTGCATACGATCACACAAATGCCACGCATGGATAAAAAATTCCAACTAATTATCCTATTAATAATACCATCAAGTAGATACATACATACTTAATCGTATGAAGGTGTATTTTATGTAGAGAAAAGCATTATTTATCTAGTCAGTCTACATTGAGAACATAATAAGCATAAACATGAAATGGAAGTATGTATGTGCAAAACCGTAGACCTCGGTAGCTGTTGAAGAAAACATATTTTTTACCCAATACGTGGTCTTGCGATGCAAAACTCATTATCGTACATACCTACCTACATTACATGTCATGTCAATACTCAGCAGGTGCTTTGTGTATTACAGAATTGAACTAGCCCGTTACAATATAATCCTTGAAGCAACCGACCTAGTTTCATGCGTAGTCATAAGAAACTGTTAAGTTTGCTTTTCCTATTATTGTGCGATGATCGACGCGAGTCTCTATTGGCAATAAAACGTCGCTGTGCCCAAGTTCTATCATGTGGAGTCTTGCTTTAGGACAAATAATGGAGTTCTTTTACTAGCTTTTCTTTACTTTACTACCTTCTTGAAAACTTTTGTGTTTTTTTTTAAATCTTGCAACTCGATTTTGCCAATTTTCCAACGACGACAATGCGTCATTATGGTGATACGAAGCTGGGCTCGGCCACACGTCAAGTGTTTGGGCTCGATTGAATTCCAAGCTTTCTTATTATCGTTTACAGCCTTTTCAACTTCCTTTTTCCACCATGCGTCTCCTTTTTGCCGGCCGCACCTTTTTGTTCCATTCACAAGCCTTGCAGTACTTACTATTGCATTACGTAATTTGTACCACATATCATCCAAATTACATTTATTTTAAACGTTTTCAGTTCACCTGTAAGCCTAGTTTTGTATTTATTGCATACATCCTCATCCATCAGCTTTTCCACTATAATCCGTTCCATTATTGTAGTCATTGTATGAGAACTCCAACCTTAAAATAGATTCTAAAACCTAGTTACAACTAGCGAGTGATCCGTTCTAACATTGACACCTCTGTTCACCCTGGTATCTATAGTATTGCTTAGGTATCGACCGCCGTTCCACAATCACAGAGTCGATTAAAGTATTTTTCATTCTGTCTTCTCTAAGTATACATATTAATAGTTTTGTGCTCAAAAATAGTATAGTGACAATAAGATATCTGACCATTTGAAAGTCTGACGATTTGAAAATCTGACCAAATGCCAACAAAGGATCTTTTTATATGCAGATCGCAAGCAACGCTTCACTTTTTTCATTCACTCTCTCATCGCCATATTTACCTAGCACGCTCTAGTATACTGCTCTTTTTACTATCACCCATCTATTCAAATTATCAGCTATTATTATTTTCTCATTCACTTCACAAGTATTCAGTACTTCCCTTACAGAATCCCAAAACGCCTCTCTTTCCTGAAGACCAGCTGTACTTACTGGAGCATACCCGGCAAAGATCACCGTGATCGTGCTCCGTAATGTCACATCCTTTCCGCTTTGTTTCACTCAAACTTAATATAGGTCTTTACCTATGAAATTGGAGATTGCTAAAACATGCTTTTTCAGAATTAATTAATCTGTGGATTAGCGCGCAATCGAAATTCAAATAAAAGTTGTTCGAAAGACAAGTTATTGTAATATCAAATTCAGTCATTTGTTTTTAGATGGTGTTTTGTTTTTGTGAAATTTTTGTGGACATTTTTGGCGCTACCGATGCTGACCGATAAATGACGGCGCCGCTATCCTAGGAAACCAGAGCTTTACACTGCTTGCATAAACACGGTCCATTATTGGTTCAATCGTTTTAGATCTGGAAATTTTGAGTTGAAGAACGAGCCTCGCGGTCGGCTGGTAAATATTGTCGACAACGACAAATTGAAGGCGATAGTGGAAGCGGATCCAACTCGATCTACGGCTGAGCTTGCTGCGAGCTTTGAAGTTAGTGTCAAAACAACATTGAAGCACATGCGTCAAATCGGAAAGATAAAAAAGCTAGATACGTCGATGCCACAAGAACCAAGCGACCATAAGCGAGACTTACGCGCCGAAGAATAATACAGTTACTGTCTGGTGGACTAGTGCGGGACTTGTACATCACAGTTTCTTACCGAATGGCACAACAGTGACGGCAGATGTCTATTGCCAAGAATTGCAAACAATTATGGAAAAGCTCGCAATTCAACAACTAAGACTGGCCAATCGCTCTTCCCCATTGCTTCTCCAAGACAACGCGCGAGCTAACACTTCACGACATACCATAGCAAAACTAAAATGGTTACAGCTGGAAGTTCTCCGTCACCCACCGTACTCATCGGACGTTACCCCAACAGATTTATACTTTTTTTCAAAATTTAGACAATTTTTTCAAGTGGAAAAAAATTCAACACCCGAGAGGCAGTACGAAACGCTTTTGCTGACTTCATCGCCTCTCGTCCAGCAGATAGTAAAGGGATAAACAAACTGCCGTCAAAATGGCAATATTTTATAGATAATTTGGACCAGTACTTTGATTGATTAGCTAAATAAAAAAATAACCAAAATTTGTATATTTTAAAATTTTAATACAAATCTCCAATTTCATAGGTAAAGACTGATATATCTTTATTTGAGAGTTTGTATAGTAGAGGTGCTGATATATCCAGTCCTTTTCTTCATTACTTTGCATAATTCATGCATCTTTGCATCCGTTCCTCTGCAAAAACATTCCACGTGCCCACACGGCACTCCCTTGTCCTCTTTTCGCCCTTACGGGTTAAATCCTGAAGTGAAATGTAAAAAAAATTAAATCCTCCATTCAATTACGTTTGAGTTTTTAGATGAAGCGAAAAAGTTAGTGGCGTTTACCCTACCGTTTATTACATAATAATATATATTATACCATCATGCCTCTTCCCCCGGAAGGGAAGGCAGACGCAATTGAGAGCAATGTGACACATTCCTGACAAACATCTTTGCATCATCCACTGTCATACATCGCTTCATACATGCACGTCGGTTACGGGGTTTGCAACCATGCCCTTTTCTTAAAAAGTTAACTATTTGGTACCATTTATTAATTTAGTAAAGTGATTTAAGAGGTTTTAATGAACATCTTTGGAATTTTATCGATTTATCAAAAAACAAGTGGAAACGTTAATATAACATTGAAACTTTTATAGCGATAGGTACGCCGAAAATAGAGACAGAGTTCGTTTTAATTTCTTCGCGTTGACGTCATTCTATGTGTCAAAACTAATACGAATTTCATTCTCTCAGACTTGTATAAATGTGAAGTTGACGACTGTACATTCAAACGTTTTCACCATATGTATAGATAGTCACGAGCTTCGCACGACAATCACATGATGAAGCACTATTTTGTTCTTGCGGCTTATTGTTTTCTTCTCGGAATATCATCTTTGAAGATTCGGTGCGGGTAGGCAGCGAACAGACGTAAAATTTTCGCTCTGCCAATAAATTGATTTTAAAATAGAAATATAGTGATTAATGTGTTGATTTCTTGATTATGTTAATGGAAAAACAATAATTTCGACTTAAGACCTGCAGTACTCTCACTAAGTGTACATTAGTTGTCAAAAGATAACTGTCAATATTATAATCATAAACAGTGTTGTCTCATGGATAGACTGTGATTAATTAGTACGTACGGAAGTAGTAATCACGTGATGTCTAAACCTGTGAACCCCCAAGACGTGCAGCAGCTGTGTGTGAGCATGATGTCTCAGTTTGAGGACAAGTTAAAGGAGGTGCAGGCGGGCGTCGCGGCGGAGGCGCAATTCGCGCCCGGCCGGCACGCCCCGCCTCACTCCGGTCCACTGACGAAGCCGGCGCCGGCGCGAGCAGTCCCTCTGAGTTTAGATGGACTGGCGAACGAGTTCTACGCATTCAAATCTGCCATTATGTCGATGCTCTCTTCGCTTCAAGTGCATCTTCGGGAGGTCGAACAGAGGGTGGATCACCTGGAGGCCATCACCAAGAAGAATACCCTTATACTGCACGGGGTGCCCGAGTCACCCGGAGAGGACACCAAAGCAGTTGTTGTGACAACAGTTCAGGAGCGCCTGACACTATCCCTGGAGACGTTGGCGGTTCATAGCAGCTTCCGCCTAGGCAAATTGAGACCTGCCGACAACGGTGGCAGCGACGCGCGGCCACGACCCATAGTCATCAACTTCGACTCGTCTGAAGCGCGAAGCGCGGTGTGGAGCAGCAAAGCCAAGCTGAAGGGTACCCGACTCCTACTCACCGAGGCCCTCACGCGGAAGCGACAGGAGGTGTACGCGAAGGTGCGAGAATCGTTCGACATCGGATGCCGCTGGACTAACAACGGAGTCATTCATGTGCTGCTGCGAGACGGCGCGAGGAGGCGAATCTACTCGCTGGAGGATCTGCAGGAAGCTATTAAGCTAAACTCGTCCGCGCCGGTTACGGCCTCACTAAATAAGCCTTCAGGAGCCCGCAAGCAGCCGCCCCGCGCAGGGAAGGGAGCCCATTCCCATGGCAACTAAAGTGTCACCAGTTATCTAATCCTAGTCTGTCGTTTGTTCAGTTAACAGTGCTTCCTCTTGGTAGGTATGTTATGTTCTAGTGTGCTTGTGTGTGTAAATATTATTTAAAAATGGGTTCGTTTTGTTTTTTTTTTTCTATCGGCCGAAATTAAAAGTTTAATGTTCTCTTAATGTTTAAAATCTGAGAAATTAAGATAATTAAGTAAATTTACTGCATTAGGTACTGTATAGAAAGTCGGGGACTGTAGATAGATGTACGAGTATGTATCACTGTAGGCACATATCTACAGCTGCTGCTACCATCTATACTGCGCGCGCAGAGATTTAGGTATATATTGTCTTCTTCATTATCTCCGTAAGTACGTAAGTGTTCAATTGGTTAAACTTAAATGCACATACATTTATGTACTTGTAAAGCGCAATAAAGGGTTTAGGAACTATACCTATTATTTAGTAGGGAAGTGAGTACATGCATAACAACATGAGTAAAATACCTACCTACTTCGCTTTACATCGCGATCGCGGTGACGCTCAGCGGTGAGGAGTGCATGAGCATAGCAGAAAGAATACTTTATTTATTACCAGACTACGTAAGGAGGAGGGTTATGTGTTTGTTACTGTTCTTGTTATGGCACGAGTGCATCTCAAACTCGATGCATGCACCCTATGGGAATAAATTGAGGAATGTGAATTGTCTATGTATGTACTTATATGTTGTAGGCATTACCTAAATTCACATAGTCATCGAAGTGCAGGTAGGTATATAGTGTAGCATTATGTAATATTTTAAGTAGGCATGATGTAAGGAATGATAATATGTCTATACCTATGTAAGTTATCAACACAAAGTTGCATTATTTTAATTTCTTTATCTTTCTCGAACTATAATGTTAATGGATATATTTACATGCATTGGTAGGTAAGTACATTAGTACTTTCCGATGTAGGTATATTAGGTATAAAGTATGATCTGACATAGAAATGAGTATAGGTACTTAGATTATTAGGCACTTGTGTGTATTACTTACTGTACATAATGTCGGCACAAATTACTTCAAGGTACATAGAATGTTACATACCGTCGTACATTAGTTGAATCTTTCTTTTTATAGGCATAGATAGAAGCATAAATACCGTACATACATATACCAAGCATACATACCTGCGTACATTCCTAGTTGAATCCAAGGAAGGTTGAATCCTTCTCTTTATATAGATTGAAGCATGCATACCTACCTAGTCTAATGTTGTTGTTTATATAAACCAAATTATGACGACTTATTAGTCTAGATCAATTTAAGCATCTAAATACAGCAGGCTGCAGGTCTTTACTGAAATCGCGATTTTATTATTAAGTCTTGATTTTATTAATTTTTTTTTTTTTTGCTTTACTTTATTCTTTCTTTCTAGATAAAATATTTAAGTAAGTAATTTGAATTATCTTATTGTGATTAAATTTTTGTTATTTTTTTTTTATTATTCTGTTTTGTTTTTATTTTTTATTATTTTGTTTCCTTTTTTTTTAGATTTATAAGATACTTTATTAGAATTATTATTTTATAAATGTCGAGTGATGGAGAGGTGTCTGATGAGACATTTTACTCTGCGACTGGCGATGATTCCTCTGATGAATTACTTTCTGACAGTACGAGTGAGGACGGCGGGGACGCATTTCTATTAGAATCCTCATCTCGAACTAGTTCAGTTTCCCCCACAAGATCTAACCGCCTTCTTGATTTAAACGGTAAACTTAGGCATATTTTATCTCAAAACGACGCGACGAATTTTCAAGCAGTGCACATCAATGCCCAGAGTCTGGACGCTCATAAGGATGAGTTCCTGGCGTCCTTTGTAAATATCCCAGTGCACGCGATAGCGATCAGCGAAACGTGGCTCAAGCCCTCCTTGTCTTCAAGCTCTCTCTCCCTACCCGGGTACGCACTAGTCAGGCACGACAGGCTAAGGTGTCGCGGTGGAGGGGTAGCAGTGTATCTACGGGATGATTTTAAGCATAAAATTCTAGCTCTTTCTGATCCTCACTACAAAGGCGCGGAGTATATTGTGATGGAAGTCCAGCTGAATCACGTTAAGCTACTCTTTGTTGTGATTTACTGTCCACCGAAAACGAACTATTTTGCTGAACTGGAAACTGTCCTATCTACACACGTTACTAATTACGCACATACTGTCCTACTTGGGGATTTAAATACGTGCCTGGCTAAAGCTGATGGACGTGCGTCCAAACTTCTTAATATTATTGCTTCATTTAATCTCAACCGTCTAGAGATAGGTCCTACTTATCATTTACACACCACACATTCTCACCTGGATGTGGCCTTGGTCACATCACTGGATCACGTCTCCAACTATGGCCGTCTGGCAGCACCTGCCTTTTCTCATCACGATTTGATACATGTATGTTATAAAATTAAAGCTCCTAAGGCAAAGCATAGAATTGTATACCGGAGAAACTATAAAAAGATTGAAACACAAAAGCTGCTTGCGGATGCGTCCACAATTGATTGGAACAGTGTATGTGGTATGGACAATATTGATGAGAAAATTGATGCCTTTAACCGTATCCTTCTAGATCTGTATGATACGCACGCTCCCATTACGCGCATGAGGCTGAAGCAGCTCCCGGCGCCGTGGATCACGGACAAGATACGTTGTGAAATGGCTGCCAGAGATGACGCAAAAGCAAAACACAACAAGAACCCAACCGCGGAACTCTGGGATCGTTACAAAGTACTTCGTAATCGCTGCGTTCAGTCCTGCAGAAACGCTAAGTGCTCCCATATTTACAAGCATATAACCGAAAACAACGATACAAATCTCTGGAGCTTTCTAAGATCTGTGGGTGCCTGTGAAGATAAGAGGGGCGATCACAAGATAGACCTAGAAATAAACGACCTTAATCGTCATTTTGCCACTCCACCAGATGCCCTCAGCTCAGCTTCTAGGACTGAAGCCATTGAGAGTATCCACAACGAAGAAGTACCCAACATAGAGGCGTTTGAGTTTATTCCTGTTTCCAATAAACAAGTCATGGATGCCGTTACTGCAGTTAAATCTAAATCGGTTGGTGGGGATGGAATCAGCATCACGATGCTCATGCTGATCATTAACTTCATACTACCTATACTTACACATATATTTAATGCATCCATGTCCACTGGAACGTTTCCAAGGATTTGGAAGAGAGCCTTGATTATACCACTACCTAAAAACAGCAAGCCTTCAGTGGCCAAAGATTATCGACCTATTTCAATTCTACCCGTATTATCCAAGGTGCTAGAGCGTTTGGTACATGCTCAGGTGGCGCAATTTATTTCGTCAAACAATTTGCATAATCCTCTTCAATCTGGTTTCAAACCAGGACACAGTACGACTTCCGCTTTGCTGAAAATAAGTGATGACTTGCGAGCAGCCATGAACGATAGAAAGGTTACAGTAATGGTTTTGCTCGACTTCAGCAACGCATTTAACACAGTTGACTTTTCTATCCTACTGGCTCGCCTACGCTCTCTCAAAATGTGTGATGTCGTGCTGTCCTGGTTTTCTTCCTACCTTAATGGTCGTATCCAGGCAGTAAAGAATGGCGAGGAACAGTCGGTTTGGCATGATCTGAACTCAGGGGTGCCGCAGGGAGGAGTTTTGTCGCCACTACTTTTTAGCATATTTATTAACACCATTACGAAAAATCTGCTCTCAAAGTACCACATGTATGCAGATGACATGCAAATATATGTTCACACAAGGCTGGATTCGATTAGTGCTGCTATAGATCAGTTAAA
>WYDE02199311.1:0-10343 GCA_009867175.2 Adela reaumurella | reverse complement strand
CGACACCGCCAGTCTGATTGGTTGAAATCGTGGCGATGTCTCTTCACTCGCTCATATGATAATAGCACGGTAGACCCTCAGAACCGTGTTCTATTAGGTAGGTGAGTATAGTGCAGTATAATCGTTGAAATGTACTAGCATTGGTAGTTATTGAGTTCGCTCGCTGTATGCCTAGGTACAGTTATGAGCACACACAATAGAATTTGATCGAGTGCACACTTGAAATAAGTGGTAAGCTACAACACTAAATAGGGGCAAGTTTTGTTCGTAGTTTATCGCTGCATTTGGCACGTTTCCATTTTGAAATACTCGTAGTTACCTACCTATATAGGTAGCAGTAAATGCAAGCGGTCGGTCGCCATGGCATTGCAGTTAGGGATTGAGAATGTCAGACTGGCAGACAGTTTGACTTTTAGCGAACTCTTTCAGAGAAATATAATTTCGCAGAACAATTCCAGGGTTTTATTATTTTGTTGTGGTCTGAATTGTTTTCTTTGCTTACCGCTTCTTTTCAAATGAAATGTATGTTTTAATTGTTGGATAATAATAATTATAATAATTGTTTACTTACTTTTACGACATAGGTAATCAGACCGTTGTCCGAGCTTACGTACATACATTTTTAACTAGTTTTGTTTTCATTAAATCAGTATTTTCTTTTTACCTACGACGAAAAGGAAAGGGTGTATGCGTTTGTGTTATATCATGTTTGCTTTGTGTTTATGTGTTCATTGTCGATTGTTTGTACTTAGGTGTTAACTCGCCAGGGGGCGCTGCAATATATGCACGTAACGGATGTTCCCTTTTTTCTCCAAAACAGTTTGACCGATTAGATGCGGTGTTCTTTAAAGGGTATGCGGTTCATGGGCGATAGTTCATAGATACTTAGATAGATAGTTCATAGAGGTGTTATGGTGTTTACTCGATAGACATTTCAGATTAAACATTTATCGCTCGTGGTGGAGGAAGCGGGTGTTGGCGGAGGTGTAGAGGGGGCGTAAGGTGACGGAGCAGGCGGTGCTGGCGGGAGTGGGCGGGTTGTGGAGTATATAGGGGGCTGAGGGGTAGAAGGTGGCGGGTGGTACCTGAGGTCGCTGACGGGGAGGTGGCGGCTAGGTGAGTAGCATCTGCCGATGTAGGGGTATAAATTGCCACTTGGTTGCCACTGCCAATGTCGCAACAACTGAATTGAGTGCGAGTGGAAGTGCCTTACCAACGACGGGAGTACCGCGCGGGCGCTTTTCGCCGTTTTATGCACAATTTGTATGAGTTTCGTCTACCGCACGCGCCCTCGCGGCAGTCTCCGCTTGTGTTCTAAATCCTAAATCTCTGTATGTAAACTATGTATCTTATATATATAAAATATATATTTTATATATATATTAAATGTACATATCCTATTTTTATGGTACGTAATATATCCTAAAATATTATGCTATAAATGATTTAAGTTATGTGCTGAATATATATATCCATCCTGTGCGTAAACATATACGTTCTTCGGATGAAAATCAGGTTACATCCAATCTGTGTGTAAGTCAGCGACACGCTCGTTGAATGGTAAGGCAATTTCAATGAAGTTCCCAACTCAGGGGTTGCAACATTGGCAGCTGCCTAGACGTCGCCGACCGTTTCGGCGACTGTTCGCTCGCTCGCTCATTGTGTAGTGGTCGAAATTGTAACCAATGCCACTTGCAGCCATTGTAACTCTCCGGTTCGATAGTTGTTATAGTCTCGGCACTTTATGGACCCTCCGACGTCGTTGCATAGTTGAAGGAGGAACAGTAATTCTTCTGCGAACAAATTTCGAAACATGCAGCACCATCTGTTCATGGAAGCGGAACAAGGTATCTTTGAATCTTCGGGGATATTATGGGGTTAGCTGATGGTTGTAACCCATCTCGCGAAGCCATTTAGCGGCCGTCGTTTTCGTGCGTTCGTCCGTACCAGTGCACGACAATTTTAACTACTTAATTAAATTTTGAACCTCAGAACTGGGCGATAAGTACCGAAATATATGACCATCATAAATTATGATACTTTTCTCCTCGTATTAATAAGCTGACGTGCTAGAAATTGAATTTGATGCTGTATAAACAGCTTGTTATGACAGAAGAGTGCACAATATAAAATTCCCAATGAGTTTTCCAATCATAGGGGGCTCACCTCAGCAGATGAGAGAAAAAAATGTAAGCTTTATGATCGCAACGATTACTCCAAAACATCACAACGAGTGTTTAGTTAATAAAATATCCTTCTTTGTTGCTCAGTCGGTTAAATAAAAAGTATACTGAGTTATACTTCTGGTATGCTGCTGCGCTTTGCTGGAGGCAAATGGCGTTGAATTGAACGATATTTATGTACTTCACTCAATTGTTTTGTGCCTGAAGGGAGTCGTAACAATGACGCAGAATTTAGAATTCTAGAGAGATCGTTTAACTGTGCTCGCTCACAATGGAAGAGAATACAATATCGGCTAACTGTTTAATTAACACCAAAAGCTTTGGAGTATTTGAGAATTTGTGATGCGCATTTGCAAACAATTCAGGAGCATAACTAACAGGCCGGACAAAATTTGATTGCGACGTTCGAACGGATAGCACGTAGATTTTGTACCGTCGCTATATATCTGTCACCCACTTGGCATTTTGACGAGTGCAAGGTGTAGTTTTCTTCACATGTTAAAGGAATAAAACTTTCGCGCAAGTAATTGATTGAACAAGTTTTGTCATTTAAAAAATAATCAGTTTTACACACAGAACACCAGAACACCCTCAGGTTGTAGATATAAAAAATTTGTGGAGAACAACCATACAAACAACACCGTGTTGTTATACGAGTATTGCGCCGAACGCAAAATACGCTTTCCAATTTGTCATTCTCAAGGGAACATCTCGTAATACGGCTTTCCCATTTCGCGTAACTTCAATAGCTTACAGCTAGTGCTGAAGATAACTGAAGTGTGGACGGATAGGGTAGGGAGTGAGGTGAGGGGGCCGGTGCGGTGCAGAGGCACGGCAACGGGATCCGGCACGAATCCTGATGCTTATGCGGAGTCGCGTCGCGTCGCGAGTGCCCCTGAATACATTTCGCTTTTAATCAGCCCCGCTGCAGATTTCACGCTCCGCTAGCATTTTTCTCATCGAGGCCTTATTTTTCTCGTCGTCGCGAACGCGAGCGAGCGCAGACCGTGTCGCGTCGCGTGGGCTTTTCTAGTTGAACAGTTGCGGCATTTCGCATAATAAATGTCAAGATTCAAAATGGCGCTCATGGCGTCTCTATTGGTTGAGCATATATAAGACACTATAAAAACACAATGTCAGGCTTGTGCTGATGATAGTTTTTTTTTAAGAATTATGCAATAGTCTTAGCTATGACAACGTTATGTCCTTCTTGACGACCGCCGACCAAGTGAGAGCCGCCCAACGGAGGCTCGTCTCCTGTCCTCTTGACTCGCTCTCCTGCTGTCTCGCTTACTCCTTGTTGCATAAGCCATCTCGCGGCAGCATCGTGAAGCGAAGCTTACACATAGCGTGTAGAAGTCCTTTAAAGACAAACTTTGACGTTTGTTATGAATTATTGCATCTGTCATGAGGTATGTATGCAGTGTTAATGATAATAAAGAGAGAAGATGATATAGTGCACGTTTGTAGGCAGTGGCAAATTGTAAACATACTTAGTTTGTGGATGAGGATGTTAAAAAAATGTCCAGCGAAATTTCTTGCCAGTTCTACTACGCTGTGATAACTGTTCGATAACTGAGTGTGCTAGTTGAAAAAAAAAAACATGTCAAACATGAATGCAGTCTATTGAACGAAGAATAAACAATAACCAAGATGTTTTAGTAAGAGGTTGTACGGACGGATCGCTCTAATATAGGAATTTTCTAAAAAATCTAGTGAAAAAGACAAATCTTTATTTTTGCGACAAATATAAATCACAGTGGACACAGTGTTCTCCTCTCACTGCGGGATTAAAACGTCGAGTTTCGTAATTGTCACTCTCGTGTCGGGCAGGGGAGTATAGAAAGTAAAGCACGCACGTCACTTACCTGTCTATAAGTAAAGAAATAAGCAATAGCAAGCGGATGTTTTCGAAAAGGCGGACCTCATAAAAGGCGCTAGAATATAATCTTCCGCACCATTAACGGTCCCCGTGTGCAGCTAGCCGTCGCCGCCGCCATTTTGTCCGTGTAATATTGACGTGGTGGAGATTATCGCGATTCGACGAGAGCTCATTTCCATTTTTATTTTCTTCTTTTTTAAGAAATAATGGCCTGGCTTTGTCTTCGCAGGAGGCGCCGGACATTGGACTTGTGATTAAACGCCGTAGATGCCCATCTGTTATAGAGATAAGGTTCGTTGAAACCGAAGTGTAAAATTAAACATTGCTTAATAAATATGAAGGTATACTTAGGTATACCTTCACACAATGTACAAGGTACAAGTGTACAAGTAGGTACTTACTTGAATTTCAGGAAAAATGTAATGTCGGAAATGAAAAATAAAAATAAAATTAATAATTTAAAATACGGGCACTGAGAAAAATATGTGGCGTACCTTTGAAAGATAAAGTCTAGAATAAATGTTTAAGAGAAGATGTGGATTAAAAGAATACATAACAGCAAGGACAGAGATAGGTTAGGTTAGTTTGGGTTAGGGGGTTAGGTTAGGGGGTTAGGTTAGGTTAGTTTTGGTTAGGTTAGGTTTGGTTAGGTTGGGTCAGGTTAGGTTACGTTAGGTTAGCGGGTTAGGTTAGGCCAGATTACGTTAGGTTAGGTTGGGTTAGGGGGTTAGGTTAGGTTAGGTTAGGTTAGGTTTGGTTAGGTTAGGTTTGGTTAGGTTAGGTTTGGTTAGGTTCGGTTGAGTCAGTTTAGGTTAGGTTAGGTTAGGTTAGATTACGTTGGGTTGGGTTGAGTTAGGGGGTTAGGTTAGGTTAGGTTTGGTTAGGTTAGGTTTGGTTAGGTTAATGTGGGTCAGGTTAGGTTATGTTAGGTTACGTTAGCTGGTTAGGTTAGGTTAGATTACGTTAGGTTAGGTTGGGTTAGCGGGTTAGGTTAGGTTAGGTTTGGTTAGGTTAATTTTGGTTAGTTTAGGTTTGGTTAGGTTTGGTTAGGTTAATTTGAGTCAGGTTAGATTAGTTTAGGTTAGCTTAAGTTGGGTTAGGTTAGGTTAGTTTAAGTTAGTTTAGGTTAGCTTAGGTTGGGTTAGGTTAGATTTGGTTAGGTTAGGTTAAATTAGTTTAGGTTAGGTTAGTTTAGGTTAGGTTAGGTTAGTTTAGCGGGTTAGGTTCGGCGGAGCGAATGTTTGGACACACGGAGAGAATTGATTATGAGAGCATGACCAAAGAAATATAAGAAGCTAATTTTGAAGGATGGGTCGAACCGGGCCGCCCTAGGCGAACATACTCGTACCATGACAGCAAAATTGTATCCTTCCTAAATATTCCTAATCCTTAATAATATCCTTTTTACGGAAAGGGCAACTTCACAGCGCCCGCAGCCGACGTATATGTATGAAGCTATGTATGACGGTGGATGATTGAAAGGATGTCAAAGTCGTTCAATGGTTTCTGCCTACACCTTTGGGGAAAAGGCATGATGGTATGTGTTTATGTATGTAGATACCTACTTACATAATCAAATCACTTAAGATTTTTTTTATTGTATAGTCCGCCGGCATTTGACTCCAGTCTAAATTACAACATCGCAATAGCTGAAAACAACGCGTACATATGTATGGTCATAAAAGATTTTTTTTTTCCCAGGTCTTCAATTCCGTCGTTATTGAGGACAAAATTTCAAGTAGTGATAAATAAATAAATATACAATTCATATGCTTGGCGGAAGGTGCAGTTTTTGTTAGAGGCAATCTCTTGCAGTCATCCTTTATGAACTACAACACATTCTAATTGTTACTGAATAGGTTTTTCACGGTGTTTTCCTTTAGCGGGGTGCACTGAAATTTGTACACCAATTTTTACCGAAATATTAAAATACGGAAACTGTGCGCATCCCAAGTTGCTAACTCACTACCCTTCGATTAAAAGACGTGCACGCACAAACCAGGCTACGCCGCAACTCGCCAGATAGTATCCACGTACAGTTGTTCTTTTTTTTATAGCAATACATTGGAAATGCGCCAAAGGTGTGTCAGGATCGTGGTACGTGGAGATCCGTTGTCTCTGTCTACCCCACTGGGAAACAGGCGTGACGCTATGTATGTGTGTCTGAAATTAGGAAGACATTATGAATAATTTATACCAGTGCGAGAAGCGTCAGAGGTGTGTCAAGATCGTGGTACGTGTACATAGATCCGTTGTCTCTGTCTAACCCACTGGGATACAGGCGTGACGCTATGTATGTATGTCTGAAATTAGGAAGACATTATAAAGAATATTTTTCTAGTGCCAGAAGCGGCAGAGGTGAGTCAGGATCGTGATACTTGGAGATCCGTTGTCTCTGCCTACCCCACTGGGAAACAGGCGTGATGCTATGTATGTATGTCCGAAACTAGGAAGACATTATGAAGAATATTATGCGAGTGCAAGAATCGGCAGAGGTGTGTCAGGATCGTGACCCTTGGAGATCCGTCGTATATGCCTACCCCCCTGGGAAACTGGCGTGACGGTATATATGTATGATTGGAAATAGAGACATAATTGTAACAGGTTTCATCGCGTCCACTTGGCCTTATGTGTAAATAAAAGGGGCATCAAAAAAGGAGACTTCGTTAGCGTACGTGCGACCAAGATATGGAAATTTACGTTTATCCAAGAAAAAGGCGGGTTGGCTCACCGCTCTAGCCTCTGACTGGCGCGCAGTGATCGTAGGATCGATCCTCTGTACGGGCGCACATTTCAAGGCTTGTACAGATTCATATCTGTCACTCCGATAAAGCTAAACACCGTATCGAAAATCTTCCCACTCCTAACTATGTGGTGGGGTTAACCTGACCGGGTCTGTGCCACCGCAGTTAAAGTAGGATGGTTGAAACGGCTACTTAAATAGGTTTAATGTTTTCCGTCTAGTTCAGTGTAACCGGACTAAAAAAAGTAATTACCCTGTCATGGCGCCATGCTCCATAAGCATTGAGCTGACTTAGGCAGGCACCACGTTTCACGATATGTGACGTAAGAGGTGAGAGCCAACCATGATGAGAAGATAACATAAAAAAAAGAACTGTAGCTTCGCTCGCCGGACTATCTGATTTCCGCAATCATAACGTCATCATATTATAACGTTATTATAACGTCAAAAAATAACGTCATTGCGTATTGAATGTATGAAGGCACGGAGAGAGAATATCTAAAAATGTGCGTGCGTTTGTGATTCTCGCGTCATGAACACACTTCGTATAACCGATTGAGACTTTTATCGCGTTCCAGTTTATGGCTACGCGTTGGGCGCGATATTGGAGTAATCTTATTATAAGCTTACAAGGTAGAGAAACTTGTAACATTCTTCGAAATGGTGTAATAGACCTACATACTTATTTACAGACGTTAACTGTTAGTTAAAATTAATAAATAAATAAATATAGACTTTTTTACTGAGGAGAAAGAAGGTGGACTTTATTGCAGGAGACAATCTCTTCCAGTCAACTTTTATAAACTACAACACGTTCGTATTGTTAGTGTATAGGTTTATTCACGGTGGTTTCACTGGGGTGCATTGTAATTTTGCTCACAAATTTTAACATAGGTACCACTTTTCGTGTTTACGTATTTTCCGCTAGAATAACCACCCAGTTCCACCATACACGAAATTCGAAAAATTTATTGGGATGTCAGCATTCATTAAGTAGATCACCATCTTAGAATATAACTTATAATTATGTTATTGAAACTTCCGTCTAGACTCACTCCATTCATTGAACAATAAGGCATTTCTCATGAAGAAAAACGATTCACCAAATTGTACTGTCTGTAATCGAAAAAAAGACCGATAGCACATTTTTATGGAGAGCGTACTGAGCAAAATCTCTCAGAGAAAGGTTCATCAAGAGGATACATTTTAAAATTAAAACGCCGAGTGTTGGCATCACATGCATTCATTATTGTATGTACACCTTATTACAGGGTTACAAATAGGCGAGTTTAATGCCTTTTTGGGCATTAGAATAGAATAGAATGGAATATACTTTATTGCATGTCAATTAAAAATTGTACAATAGTCCGCCTTAAATTCAAAGGGGTAATTAAGGAAGTCATATGTATATTTGAATAATTTTCTTACTTTACACAAATTAATTGCCTTTTGTACCCTCTTAATATCAGCACCGACGATAACATCCAGTATGTATTTGTTATCATTCCGACAATAACCCCCCATATTACCCTCTTCCTTACTCCTTCCTGCCCCTCCTTCACGGCAGAGGAGAGCCCTCAAGATGGGTCGCTTATTGATTGGAACCACTCAGGAAGTGTTGAAAGCCCCGACCTGAAATAATGGACCCAGTAAAAGATGGCGGACATCAGTCGCCCCAGAATCAATTCGCTCGCCCTTAATCGCAATTTTCGTGGCAAAAACCGCGTGAATTGGGGGAGATTGATAACTTTATTCGATGCTTTGATTTCTTACGGAGATCATCTCGAGTTGACGGCACTTGAGATGTCGGAGAATGCGGCGCGGAGATGAAAAATGGCGCCGTGATTTGCAGCCACATTCAAATATATGTACTTCATTTTTTTGGATCTCTTGTGTAGGAGTTGGTTCGTCAGTGTGACTTAGCTGGTTTGACGTGAGTTGTACATTTCAGATATCTTTCAAGAAGTAATAGATATAGATAGCGTTGAGGCAGTTTTTTTTTAATTCTAAATAAGGTGTTTCTATCTTTACAGATTTTATGTTTATTTATATCATTTCTACCATCTATCATTATAACAATGGTATGTTTTTGTCACTTAATCGACTAGGGACAAAACACTTTCGGTGTCTGTTTGTATGTCTGTCTGTTTGTCCGCACAACTCCCCCTGAACGGTTCAGCCGATTGGGGTGAAACTTTGTAGGTTCATTCAATATGTTAACAACTCGCCACGCACTACTTTTCAATTTCTTTATTTCTATCATTTCTACATCTGTCATTAGTCATTATAACAATCCAATGTTTTAACAATCACAGGTTTTTTTGCTGAGCGAAGCGAAGTTACTTCCTCGACAAGAGTCAAATAACTTTTGGTGTATGTTTGTTTGTTTGTCCCCACAACTTCTCCTAAACGCTTATGTCAATTGGGTTAAAATTTTGTACCTAGGTTCATTCTACATTTCAATAGTTCGCCACACACGACTTTACAACTTCCTAGAAAACTAAACCCACACACTTTTCAACTTCATATAGGTGAACCTTGGAAAATTCTGGGAGGAATAGTGCGGACAAGCAAACTGTATTCATTTCATAAATTAAAAGACTGAAACATTGGTACTCATCTTATTCCACTATAGAAAATAATAAACAGAGCTTTGCAAAAACTGAAAATTTACAATTAGATGAGCCTGAAAAGTAATCAGTGAAAGCCATTAAAATGAAAATATTTGTAAAACTATAAATTTGTTTTTTTCCTCACATTTTGCAATAACAACCAACCAAGATCCTCTTGTCTAGCTAGACAACTCACAAAAGCCATCCATTTTTCCTTTACCAACCGCGGCAGGGCATTCAGTGCCTTATGTTTGCTTGTTCTTAGTACTTATTATAGAACAGAAGGCGACACTTTTTGACACGTAAAGGGCTGACCGTTGCATGTCGAAAATTAATTTCACCTTGCCGTACGTCATTAAAGCAAAACATACCCTCTTTCGTCATGGTGAAATTTGATTTGTTTGATAAAACAAGAGCCGTGGGCGGGGCGTAAATTTATATGTGGTTATGTATGTTCGTGATAATCTCAAAACGTACTACACCGATTTCAAAAATTCATACACAGTTAGAAAGGTCGTCTTGTTGGCCTGCATATAGGTTATATGTAGGCCAACAATATTTAACATAACGGCGCAGTCACAGGAGACTTAACTTAGCGAGTAAACCACCGAAGTTAGTGTAATATTTAAGTAAAAGCGAATACGCTGCCAAAACTGTAGAAGATAGAGTCAAGACATATAGAAAGACATATAATAGACATATAGGTTTTGCCTGGTGGTGAATGGTAAAATAGTTTTAGGCAAACATTATTTACGGGTTGATGAGCCAACATTGCCATTGAGTTCTTCATCATCATCAGCCATTATCTACCCACTGCTGGGTGTAAGTCTCTCCCAATACGCTCCACCACACAACGCCCCTCCTCTCTTCTCATTCAGGCTGATTGATTCAGCCACTACCAGCTAACTTTCTAAGGTTTTCAT
>WYDE02199300.1:0-10343 GCA_009867175.2 Adela reaumurella | reverse complement strand
TGGTCGGCAAGAAGTTCTTCTGTTTACACCATGTAATATTCTAAGGGCATGTTTTTGCTTTATTAATACTCTCTTAATATTTACAGCGTTTCCCCAGACTAGTATGCCGTAGCACATACGCGAATGAAAATAAGCAAAATAGATCATTTTTAAAGTGCTTAAGTCTACTAGAGGTTTTATTTGTTTCATTGCGTATATGGAGGAAGCTAATTTTTTGCAGAGTTTGTTAATATGTATGTTCCACCTAAGTGAATTGTCTATATGAATACCTAAGAATTTAGTGGAGTTGGTCTGAGAATAAGTGTTAATCTCAGAATCACATTCTTGATTTTTTACATTAAATTTCAAAATAACTGTTTTCTGTTTGTTTAGGGCTATTCCGTTAACTGAAAACCATTTAGACACTTCTTTTAAGACTGCAGATGTTTTATTGGCAAGATCGCCGTCATTATCAGATGTAACAGAAAAACTAGTATCATCTGCAAAGAGGATGCTCTTACAGAGCTTATCTGTTACTCGAGGGAGATCGTTTATGTAAATCAGGAATAGCAGGGGACCGAGGACAGAGCCCTGTGGCACGCCTAGAGTTACATCACTCCATTGCGATAAAGTATCACCTACCTGGACACATTGACTGCGGCCCTGAAGATATGACTTCATTATCTCTAAAGCTTTTCCACGTATTCCATAATGGTATAGCTTTTCCACTAGAATGTCATGGCGAACGCAGTCAAATGCCTTAGAAAGATCACAGAAAACCCCACCGGTTTTCTGTGATTTATCCAGGGCTGCCCAAATGTTCTTCACATAGTTATAGACTGCGAGCGTAGTTGAACGCCCTTTTCTAAACCCAAACTGATTTTCGGATAACGTTTGGTTTTTTACAAAGAAATCAAGAAGTCTGTTTGCCAAGATAATTTCGAGTATTTTTGAGGAAATATACCTTCCTTTAAAGCTTTATTAAACAGAATCAATAGTGGCTTCATCAACTCATTCTCACATTGCTTGATTATGTTTGGCGATATTCCAAATATGTCCTGACTCTTCTTATTTTTCATGGTCCTAAACGCTTTACTGAGTTCAGTTCTAGATATTGGTGTGAACTTTATAGACTGTTGACTTTTAGGAACATGAGTTCCCACATAATCAAGAGCTACATTCTTATCAATTTTGGTACTGTCAGATACCATAAAGGGAGCATTGATGAAATAGTTATTGAAGTTGTTAGCGATTTCTTTATCATCCATGACTACATTCCCGCTTACTATTATTTTATCAATCGCAGAAGGTCCGATGCTAGGTTTAGTTTCGTTTTTTATGATATTCCAAGTGCATTTCACTATGTTATCCGAGCTTGCAATCTTGTTAGAATTTTTTTTCCGTTTAGCACAATTTATAACCTTTCTGTATATTTTCTTATATCTGGTATAATAACCTCTAAGATCGGAATTATCTATTAATTTAAATTGAAAATGCATGTCCTTAAGTTTTGCGGAAGATATAATGATGCCTGGTGTAATCCAGTCTTTACTAGGCCTATTTGGTTTTAATTTAATTTTCTTGAACTTAAAAGCGTTTCTAAAAGAATTGTTAAATTTATCCATAAAAGTGTTCGTTGATTTATCGCAATCGTAATCCTGCCCTAGACATTCCCAGTTAAGAGAGTAAAGATTTTGTTTAAACTCATGGATTTCTTGCCTCGAAAAAGTCCTTTTACATAGTATTTGTTTACTTTTTGCATTTGCCATTCCGATATTGAAGTGAAAGAAGATACCTTCGTGGTCTGATACTGCATTCGTGACCACTTTGTGCCTATATTCGGAAGTGTTTATATTAGTTATAATATTATCAATGCATGTACTCGAGTCAACAGTTATTCTAGTAGGTTCATTTACAGCTAAGTGGCAGTCAGCTTCTATCAGCAGCTCAGTAAGTTCCGTATTCCTTTTACTATAAGTTAAAGAGTTAATATTTAAATCGCCTGCGAGGATGATCTGCTTACGTTCTTTTGTGATTACCCTTAATATTCTGGTTAACAAAGTAACGAAGCAGTCAAAGGAGCCCTTATCAGATCTATATAGACATAATATTACAGTGTTCAAATGTGAGAGTTCTGTCGCGGCCACCTCACAGTTAAATTCTTTGGACATATCAACAATATCTGTCCGTTCGCGGCTCTCTATGCCCTTTCTAAGATATACTATCGTGCCGCCATGAATACTCTTGGTTCTACAAAAATTGCTAGCTTGAATAAAGGCATCAAAGTTGATATATTGTACTTGAATTTCACGTGCCCATGTCTCCGAGAAACATAAGATGTCACAATGTACACTACTTAAGAATAGTTCAATTTCACCTACTTTCTTAGCCAAGCTTCTAACATTCTGGTAGTACAAGGTTAGGTAGTTATTTCCCAATAGTTTCTGCAACTCAGTTTCATTATAATCTTTGTCCTGTCTGTAGGACATGTTTATGTTTCTGGTTTGCGTCAGATTTGTAATTAAAAATTTTCATTTTCTTTATGAGAGTTGGATTTAGTAGTACAATTCATACAAACATAGGTAAGATTTGAATAATTTATGTAACAGTTCATTGGAGAGTCTACTATGCGTCTTGCAAGTATCCGATTCCCTTGTCTATGAATTTTACTGGCAGAAGGCATTACATATGTTGTGTCATTAAGATCTAGAAATTGTATATTTTCCTGGTTGACTGATATATTATGTATTGACTTATTTATGCAGTATATTTCATCGTCATTTACTCCATTGTAAAGTATTGGTACAAGTACAATGTTGCAATCTACATGTTGGCTTTTTTTCGCTATGTCCTTTAGTCTACTTATGTACTTATCTACGTCATTTTTCAATGTGTTGAAACTTCCTATAAGCAGTACGCTCGTTGTATTTTTTCCTAGCTCTTTATCAACCTTGCACAGAATATTGTCAAAAGGAGCATTCGGTTTACACAGATTAATCACCGTATGGCCCGTCCGCAAGCAATTAATAATATATTTTGATAAACCTACTCCAATATTATCTGAATATAATTTAAATGTATGTTCTGCCGGGTCTCCAACCAAGCCCGTGGTGTTGACAGCGGCTTCGGTATTTTCGGGAACATCTATTTCGGCATCGGCCAAATCTGTGATTATATTCACCGAGTTGCTTTCGGAGTCACAAGTTTCGGCAGAGTCAGTGGTGAGGGTATCAGTAGTGCTAGTAGATGTTATATTATCAACGGGATGATTTTCTGGTCGTCGGAGAGGTTTTTTTGTTTCTTTTTTGGTTTCCTTTTTCATTGTCTTCTTTCCTTTCCCTTTCCTTCTACTGTTTGCGGCATCATCAGCAGCGACGCGAGGTTCGATATCTTTGACTTTGGCGATGTGGGTGTTGAGTCTGCGAGAAAGGGCTCCAGTAGCGATCATTACTCCTGTGGAGGCTTCAGCGGCAGGATAGCTTCTAGCGTTAGAACATGAGGGATCAGCGTCAACAGCAGCTCCGATGTTGAACGATAGAGAAGGAAAAGTGTAGGATCCGACGTTAGAGGGGGGGACTCCAATAACAGTGGGGGCTTCAGTGTCGGGGGAGACTTCTACAGCAGCGATGGGGACTCCAGTTTTGGCGATTTCCAGATTAGTAGTGGATCCAACAGCAGCAGAGGCTTCAGTGGCGTGGGCAATTTCTAAAGCAGCGGTGGGGACTCCAGTGTTGTGGCATTCCAGGTTCGTGGTAGTGGATCCGACAGCAGCAGGAACTCCAGTGTAGGAGGGGGGCACTTCATCAGCGGTAGGGAATCCACTTTTGTGTGAATGGGTTCGGACAGCGAATGAGACTGTAGCTTTGGGAGAGGGGGATCCAGCAGCGACATGGACTCTGACACTGGGAGAGGCGGCCAGTGCCGCGCCGTGGGTTCCAGAGAATGGGGTGGGGGCTTCCTTCGTAGATTTAAATTTAACGTTCTTTGTTTCTGTGTACATGCACTGCAGTAGTAGATGCTCCTTTTCCAGGTGAGCCAGTTTAAGTTTCAGCGGTGTTATTACCTGTATTGTACTATATTCCATTTCTTCGTATTCCGATTTATGTTGAAGGGCTTCTTGGGAGGCATGATCTAGTTTGTCCAAAAGATCCGCATTTTCGATTTGCATTGTTGCTAATTCCTCTTTCAAAAATCTATTATTAATACACATTTTTTCAAATTCTGTACTATTTTGTTCCTGTTCTAAGAGCAATGTAGAAATTAGGGTGTCCTTTTGTTTTATTTGAGAATTTTTTTCGTGTATTATTATTATATATTATTATATTAAGAGGTGGATATACACAAGTCGCCATAACGTGCATAACTAACTTGCTTAAACATACCGACTAAATGTAATGATGACACAATGGCAAATAATAAGAGGTGGATACACAAAAATTCGCCATAACGTGCATAACTTACTTGCATAGACACACAGAGTAAATGTAAATATGCCACAATGGCGGATATAAACAGACGGATACACAAAAGGTCACCATAACATGCATAACTAATTTGCAAATACATACAGAGTAAATCTATTGGTGGTGTAGAGGCCACAACGGCGGTTATTAATTGGTGGATACACAAAAAGTCGCCATAAAATGCATAACTAACTTGCACAGACATACCGAATAAATGTAATGATGCCACAATGGCAGATATTAAGAGGTGGATACACAAAAAGTAGCCATAACGTGCCTAACAAACTTGCGTAGACATACAGAGCAAATATAATAACGGTTTAGATGCCACAATGACAGATATTAAGAGATGGATACACAAAAAGTCGCCATAACGTACATAACTCACTTGCACTGAGACACAGAGTACATTTTCAAAAGGAATGTCGCTATAATGCGCGTTAAATTAATTTAAAGTGTATTAATGGCCAGATCAGTATAAGGTCCGTGTGTATCCGTGTGTATAAAATTTTTGCAGCGCCACTTTCTAGCCACGCCCCCGGATGAAATTCGAACTATTTGTGTCGCAAATACCACACTTATGGCGACAATAGAAAAAAATGACCAGAATGCTCTCTAGATGATGTCAGTATATCATTCCCTTAATAACTCTTAATAAACGTTATGGCGACGTCGCCATAATGTTACACGTCGCCAGAACATACGATTACAGCTCGTTTTTGTCGCCACTAGTGTGCAGCCGCGTACACACCCTTACACACCCTCATACACACTTTAGACCCAAACACATAACCCTCCTCTTTCGTAGTCGGGTAAAAATTATGAATTTACGTTCATTCACGTGAGCCTAATATGAAATTTCATGCTATTGTTTACCGGTCTTACGAATATTGCTATTTGTTCATATCACTTTTTATGTTACATAGTTTTTACCATATATTGTAAATGCTCTATATATTCTGGCCTGGCGGTATATTATGTATTCAATATTATATTAATGGCTGCATTTATTTGGGACTATAACACTTATAAATTTACGCCTTGTCTGAGCCTTTCTTTACATGCTTCTGTAAAAACACAAACTATGTGCATTTAATACGAACTCCTTAAATATTATATTTTTACAGAGATAGCGTTACCATCTCTTAACGTTTATTATCAGAACGGTGGTGGCTTGAGGTCTAAAACACATGAGCTACTACAGAATGTTCTATCTAACGAGTAGGTAGGACCTCATAGACCAGGTAGAGACTTGGTTAACAATAATATACACAATTCTTACTCTTTGATGGCATTATTCCGTATTTTGTCGAGATCGTGATAGACTGATTACCAGCAAACGCGACGGGGGCGATGTCCTGGTTGCCGTACGAAAGTACCTTTATTTGTGCCAGCCGCCTTGAGAACTGGGAAAGCTCATCCATAGAGGAGGTATTCGTAAGGATACCTACCAGGGAAAAAGCGCAATGTTGTAATATGTGCAGTGTATTTTCCGCCTGCCATGAAGTTAGCCTGTTATGACAAGTATTTTAATATTCTCGAGTGTCAATTTGTTGGTGACAATAAAGATGTTATATGTGTCTTAGGCGATTTTAACTTGCTTGGCATTACATGTCCCTTTCCTTCTGGCTCATCTCAGGGTCCGGGCAGCTTTGAGGGGGCTCCCGGCTTCGGCTCAGCCGTTTCATTATTGAAAACTATGTCATTTCTCAATTTACATCAATACAATAATCACACATCATACAACATTAGTATTACAAATATTAGTGGCAAGCAACTTGACTTAGTACTCTGCACAAGCGAAGTGATATTATATCCCGGCGATACCCTTATACCTGAAGACAGTCATCATCCCGTTTGGCATTTCATGTGTCGGTAATAATACACACAAAACTGAAAAATAAAGACACGTCTAAACGTAACTTCATGAAGGAAATTATGAGGTAGTCAATGATGAAATCAACAAAATTAATTGGTTGAGAAAATTAAATGACTGTAAAATTTAAGATGGCATTGAGCACTTACATACATACATAGCGTCACGCCTGTTTCCCGGTGGGGTAGGCAGAGACAACGGATCTCCGCGTGCCACGATCCTGTGATCATTGTTAAATGTCTTAGGGCATTCGATTTGCCTTTTTTAACTTTTATTTAATAATTGAGTACCAATAAATAATACATACAATACACCTTCGAACTCATTAAATTATCCTGTAAGAAGAAAAAGGTTTGGTTAAAATGAGAAATGCAATAATATATCTTAAGTCTTATTACGCATATACCCAGTAGCGATCATTAAAAAAAAGCAATGGTAAGGAGTGATAAAGGTATTTTTTTCGGCACAGCCGAAACATCCATGCAGGAGAATATGAAATCGTTTTGGTCATATGTGTCTTCCTTAAAATCTTCTAATGTATATCCTGCAGAAATGCCATTTGAAGGTCGTAAGTACAAAGATGCTCAAGAAATATGCACAATCTTCTCTAAATTTTATAAATTCACATTTGAGCTTCGTCTCCTGATATTTCATGTGATAATGAGTCATTATTATCTTATGTGTGCGAGGGTCATAGCTTATTGTCCATCAACAACATCGTTTTCATGGAGGAAGAAGTTCTCACTAGTTTAAAATGCTAGACCAAACAAGGTGTTGGTCCAGATCTCATTCCACCTATATTTTTGAAGAATGCTGCAACCTCACTTTATTATTCACTACAGGTAATTTCAACATGTTTTAGCAGAAGACGTCTTTCCGGATTCATATCGGACGACGGCGATGTCCGGACATTTCCGGACTTCGGCATATATTATTCCAATCCACAAAGGTGACTCTCGACAGAAAATTGAGAACTATAGGCTTATTTCCATAGTCTGGTATCCCTAAGCTCCTTGAACAATTAATACCCAACCTATTTTATTCACTGTTATCACCACAGATAATCGAACAGCAGCACGACTTTGTCAGAGGTAAAAAATGTTCTTCTAGTCATCTACTTATATAACAATTATTTATTTACCAGTATGGACAGCGGTCACCAACATTATGCAATTTACTGTGATTTTAAAAACGCTTTTGCCTTTTGACAAAGTTGATCATCTGATACTTTTAAATAAATTGATGTTTAACGGAATCAGGGGAAACTTATTGAGATGGTTGTCTCTTGTCTCAAGAACAGGCAACAAGCCGTCGCATTACGTGGAGTCTTGTCGGGGTGTCAGTTGGTTACGTCTGGAGCACCTCAGGGCTTGATCCTGGGACCCCTCTTATTTGTAATTTTCATGAATAATGTCGCAAAGTGTTTTATATTTTGTTGTTTCTTGCTATACGCTGATGATATTAAGATATATGCTATCATTTAAAATGTTAATGACTGTTTCCAAATTCAAAGAGATATGGTAAGGTTCGATACATACTGCCCTGAAAATAAGCTATTTCTAAGTTTTGGTAAACGTAAGCAAATAAAGTTCACTAAAAATGACAATGTGATCTCTTTTTGTTATAAAATTCGTAGCCTCGAGCGTGTGCATGTCTGCTACTTTTTGACTGCAAACTCCATTTCAATTCTCATGTCGATAAAATCATTAATAAGGCAAAGGTACATGCTGCGAGCCAGTATAACCTTCGGAAAGTGTATTACCTATCTACTTATTTACTACACATTAGTTCGATCGCAGTTGGAATATTGCACACCTATATGGAATCCTCTTTATAATCTTTACAGCGAGAGCATGGAAAGAATACAGAGCAAATTTCTGCGGGCAGTTGGTTTCAGTCTTAACGATCGAAAGCGCTCTTACACAGTGAGCCAACATATGTTGGCTCACTATAAAGTCACTAGCCTACGTACTAGGCGAGTTAATCTTTATCGTATGACTCTTCTTAAGATTTGCAAGAATATTATAGACTGTCTCCCGTTATTACAACTCAACTTGAATGACTGTTACTATTTGAATGACACAGCTGCCTGCGTCACTTTCAGATACAGTGATGTAATTTTTCATTTTTTTTCTACTTTTGATCACGTAGCATAAATCATGTACTTAGCACATATAATAATAACAGAGCTAGTGTCATTAGCATTAATAAATTTAATTTTTATTAATCTGGGAAGATTGTTTTTGCGTACAGGTGAAGAATTGTGTTTTGCTTTTATTATTATTAAATTGTGGCTGTATCTGTTTTTCCTCCATAATAAATTGAAAAAAAATACTACAAACAAAATTCGCTGTAGTCTCGCTGGAGTTTCTTTCAGAAATTTCTTTGTAATGGCTTCTAAAATTGTGTGGTCGCTCTCTACAGTTATGCTTGGATTGTCCCAATTATACTAATTTTATTTTTACAAGCAAATTGAATTGCCAAGCCTTCTTTCTCCAGCTGACTGTAGTTCTTGTGACATCGGCTGATTAATCTGCTGCATGACTGCTCCCAGGGCTTAGCTACTAGCATCGACTGATAGAGTTTTTGACAATTTATGGTCAGAATATCGCAGGACTGGAGCTACACGTAAGACTTTATTTGCAGCTTAGAATGCTTCTTCTTGAACTGCTGCCCAGATCCATTCAACATCTTAACTAGAAGTTCTCTCATTGGCGATGTTATATCAGCAAAGGTTGGTATAAATTTAGCCAGATAAGTTGCAAGTCCTTTGTAATTCTAGAATACATGTCGGAGATTTTATTATTTTTATAGCTGAAACCTTGGAATATACTGTATATAATTCTAAAATGATTTTTTAACAAATTCTGTTTTACGTCCAAGGTTGGCGCATAAATGAATAAATCGTCCATTGTGTTCCTCTACTTCGTCTTGATCTCCCAATACATCACACATTACTTGCTGGAAACCACTTCCTCAGTTTCAATGTTGGCCATGAATGTTTCAAGATGAATATTTGAAGGTTTCTTCTCCAACTGATCAGCAATGCCGTACAAATTGAATTGCCGCTCCTATTTTTTCCAGGCGATTGCACTATTGGCACGTAGAAGAAGCGGGGCTTCGATGATATACTGTCTGTCTTTTCTTCCATTTTCATTATTTTTTATTACATCTTCGAGGAAAAATTTCTTTAGGCAACCTGTCAATGAGACACCAGTGGCAGGTATACACATTATTTTTATAATGACAGCAGTCTGTTCTTGTTGTTATTGTTGGTTGAATTCATTCACATGCATCGTTGAAAGATGGGGTTAACGACGTGAACATACGAAACCCTTAGGCTGGCTTGACACAGCCGCCTCTCTGAATTTCATAATCTCATTACCGGTAGGTACTTACATTGCCTCACACATTCTTAAAAAACACATATTGATCATTGTCACAGCACGTGTAACATAATACCAGCTTGCAAAAACAGCAGAAATTCTTACTCTGATTCATGTGTGTGTGCTCGCTCTATAGAAATGTGTGAAAAGATGTGCGTTCTGAATTCAGAATCTTGTTTTTTCCGTCCAGATTTCATAACGCCCGTCAGTATTATTCTGACAGATCAATCTGAAAAATTCATAATCTGAAAAAATCTGAATTCGAGTGGAGAATTATTACATTGTATGTATTTCTCTATTTCTGAATGAATAATATGAATTCAGAGTGGCATTCCGGATGTTTGAAGTTTATAGGTAAAAATTATTCATTGTGATGAAGATGATTTATGATATGAACGATCAATAAAATGTCCGTGTTCCACATTTTATTATTTCCTTGTTGTTACTTGAAGCATAGTTAGTAATGACTGCGCAGAGCAAAATATACGCTTCAGAACACACTTTTCCCCTGTACACAAACACTAAAATAAATAAATAAATGTACCCTTTTCTGATTAGCAGGAGGCGGACTTATTGCCGGAGGCAATCTCTTCCAGTCAACCTTTATACACTACAACGCATTCGTATTGTTAGTGTATA
>WYDE02199289.1:0-10345 GCA_009867175.2 Adela reaumurella | reverse complement strand
GTGAAGTAACGCTGCAGTCGATGCACCAGATAAATTAACTTTGAAAAATACAAAGAAAAATATCTGTTCAACATGTTTTCCAACTGAGGCTCAGTTGGTTAGAGCTTTGAGGGCTATACTCAAGGACCGGGTTCGAATCCCGAATTACCTACTTCACAATATAAAATTCACGCAGAAATGTTCAGTATCCTGTTTATATTTGCGACATTAAAAAATACTAATCGTACTAGTACCTATTGTGTACGCTCAGTTTGTTGGTAAACGAGCGCAATAATATAAGAATGGAAGTCGATATTCCAGGGTCCTGCATCAGCAAAATCTATACTTAGACCTAAATCTAAACTTCTCACAGGAGATTCTCATATAATTGCAATACTTGATTACTAGCTAACGTAATAGCTCAACGGACTAACGGAACATGCGCCTGCCTGCGTAGGTGTACGGGTGCCGGAAAGCAGACACGGGCAAGATGTACGCGATGAAGTGCCTCGACAAGAAGCGCATCAAGATGAAGCAGGGCGAGACGCTGGCGCTCAACGAGCGCATCATGCTCTCCCTCGTCAGCACGGGCGTGAGTATATATATATATCTTTGTCACACACGCACAGTCTCTCGCTCTCTCTCTTCTCTAGTCTGTAATCATTTTCTATCTCTTCATGATACCGTTGATACCCCATGATAGCCACTGGTTATTTCATCCATCATTGCCGAAAACTCTTGTTTCCTCTTGTCTGACCTTCGCTTGCTTACAGTAAAGCAAAATGTTTCTTCCTTATTACGAGTAGGTATATTTGGAGTTGTCCGAATTTGTCAATTCGCCCACGGATTAATTTTCATTTTCACCGCACTACTCCTACCAGGTTAAACTCCATATAGCCTGCTTTAGCAGTTCACCCGCGGAATACACATACAGCCCGCCCGACGACGAGACGAGATTACGAAATTCCTGCTCGCCTACTATTTTTAGTACAAACAATATTGATGCATACATATGGGCTGTGTCATATATATGTGTACACAGCTAGGTGTATCTGCATACTCCTAGAGTGAGGAATTTTGGTGGCATTAAGCCGCCGCGGTAGGCAGCCATATTGTCAAAATCGTCCAATATTTCATCGCGAAATAAGAAGTAACCAGAAACACTTGAAGCATAAAAAAAATTCAGTGAATAGACAAGGTTACATTATAAACTCTTTATCGAATAGAATTTTTGAAAATGTTCTAGAAATACTCATAAAAAATAGCAAAAATAGCTTTGGAAAAAAACTTTCATTCGCAAGATCCCAGAATTTTGAGTGATAACTATCTTATTTTTTGCAAAAAGACATTTTAATAATGTATTATAAACTCTTCATCGCGTACGTTTTCCGTAGATCATTTTGAGAAATTTAAGGAAAACTGGAAAAAAGTAACAAAACGCGTGACTGCCGCGCCGCGCACGATAGCCTTGTTTTTATTGGTCAGTGAGCGCGACATGGTGGCATTTGGTGGCTAGGTGCCGACGCGGGCCCTTAAGATCAATAGCATGATAATAAGTGGTCGCCGAATAAGGCCACTGCTTTAACGTATGTCTTCCTTCGACTAATAGTAATGGTCTTTTGATGATGGTTCGTATAGAAGTGGTCTCACAGAATCAACACCGTCTCGCCAAATTGTAACAGCTGTTTTAATGAAACATGAAGATCAAATTCACATAATTTTATGTTATGCTTACACCAAATGAACACCTTAGAATCCGCTTGACCGTACAACTCAGTACAGACAGAATTAATTTATTTTTCATGACCTAGGAAGACTGCAAAATTGTTGTACAATTTTGTGTAGCTAGTTCTGTACGAACTACGAAGCCAGAGTGGGGCTGGCTTAAACAGAGCTGAGGCTTAAGGGACTGCAGATTTAATTTTGGCGTCTATACAAAAAGCCAAACCTATTCCCACGAGGGGTTAATCACTCCGAAATAAACTGCACACAGGTTGTCTTGTCGGTGAACTTGGATTACAAGTGTACTACAAATATTAAAGAATACCTCATGGGTGTTTAAAATATATTGTATTATTCCTGTACTACATAATATTAAATACAAAGTGGAATACAGATTATTACACTGGAATATAGTGGATTACATGTTATTACAAGTGTGCTATAATAATAAATAGTAGTCTAGTAATAATGTAGTATTCATGTACTACACAATATTATTTGTTAATAATGGAGAATACGATATATAACATTATATTACGCTATATTTTTAGCATGTGGTCAGGATATCTTTAGATTTCAAGTATTTTTTTTTGTATTGGACTCGAGTATTCGCAACTCCATTTTTAAAGATATCCAGACAATTCTTTTTGCCACACCATTCTTTACCCAGCAAACCATATGTTTTTAAATTTCATGAACGTTTTTTATTTATATTGAAATATTACAACTGAAGATGCAAGATTTTTTATTAAAATGTATCCGAAACTTTGTTTCGGATACTCAAAAATCGGTTCTTAATAGAAAAACTAACTTTTAAAAATAGAAGACTAGCTACTAGGTTCTAAAAGTCAAGGAAAGAAAAAAAATCAAAATTGGATGTGTTTTGATGTAGAAAACAGGTTTCTACTGAAAGCAGCGCTGCGACATTTTAGTAGGCTAAAAATGGGTCTCTGCTGCAGCTGTCCCTTACACTCCTATCCGGGTCGAATCTATCCTATCGAGACAGAGCATGAGACGGCAAATCCCTACACTCGGCGTTTAAATTATAAAATGTACCTACCCTCTTAAGCCCCCTAAAATAAATCAAAAATACAAAAAAAATTGTAGCTCCACTTTAATCAATCATTTATTAATTATAAGAGAGTAGGGAGAGATTTAATTTGATCACGATAGCACAACAAAAACTGGCCATGAGGATTGCGGCGGGGAGTTCATTCCGCATGCCGTGGGGCGTGCTCGCGTAATTCCGTGGAGCAGTTTGTAGTTAAAAGACACAAAAAAAGGCTACCACTGTTTTAGCCATTTTGTTTGTCCCACTGCTGAGTGCAGGCATCTCTCATTGATGGATGTGGTAGGATTTAGCCATACGTCTCCACGGTGGACGGCTTAGAAGTGTGTTGCCTCTAGTGTGTATTCCTTCAGCGGAGTGTCGGCAGCCATGTAGCACAAATTCTAAAATAATCAATATTGTGCTCCCAGTGGGGATCGAACCCGGACCTCCCGCTCGAGAAGAGAACTCGCGCCAGCTGTGCTAATATGACACCATCTAAGGACATTTATATGGATACTAAAGAGACAATCTGAATCACATACATAAACATATCACTCACGCTGAATCCCGACAATCGGGGTAAGCAGAGAAATCGGTGTTGCGCTGCAAGAACTCCTGTAAATTACAGCACAACACCCACCACCACATTTCGTAAGGTATTCGGACAAGATATCTATCAAGCAGCATGTAAGGCACGAAGACCCACCTACTGCTTGACTCGGTGACTTGATTCGCAACCCCCGCTAAAACCGAATGCCCATGGGCGTCGTTAGTCACCTTCTGGGTGGCTCGGTTTCATATGTCGCGCTCTCAATAAAAAAAAGTACCGTGCCAAAGTGAGAGGTGGCGAGCCTGACGCCCTTTAGCACGGCATCATTTCCTTATACCTTAGTCTCCTTTTACGACAAGCATGGAAAGAGATGCAGTCTGGTTGAATCTGAATTAGTTTTGTAATTTCCGCTATTGTTTCCCGTCCGCACCCACGGTACAAAATACCTAAAATTATTTTTAATCCAAACGACCCAGGTGCATATGAATTTTAAATGTTTCCTCAACTTGACATATGAATATATATATAACTACCACAAAATATAATTAAAGTTTGAATACGAGGAAAATACTTTATCGGCGGACAGCAATAATAATAAAGCTCACAAAATATTATCCAGGAAACACTCGATGCTATTCCGCCGCCGCCTAGCTAGAACATAGACAAGGAAAACCACTATATTGTTATCTGCCTACTTGATAATGACGCTGTACACATTAAGGGGCCGCATCGCGAAACTAGGCGTTTTGAGAGTTCGAAACAATTTCTTTCTACATTGGAACGTAGTAAACGAAATTACACAGAAAATTATAGTCAAGGATTTCATGTATGATACAGTATTTCTTTTCATACTTTATATAATTTACTTTTTGTACAATGCCCACTCAGAGTCTTTTTAGAAATCCCCGTGAAGAGGTTGATTGGTGAGGGTCAGTACAGTAGAGCTTATGAAAACATAAAAAAAAGTACTTGCATGCAACAAACAAACAAGCGAGTCCTCTACTTGTGTTTGTTGCTAACGAATTTTTAATATTTGTTTTAGTTTTCTTAATCGAAGCCTCTCAAATAGTAAAATATTTGGTGAATATGATGTGCCCCGAAAAGTAATTATAAGTAAATGAAACCTATATGAATCATCAAGAATAAAAATACATCTATTTGAATTTATAAATCATAAAAAAATTAAAAAAATTATCTACTTTTGCTGTCAGAAGTTGTTTGTCAAAAACGAGCTAAGAAACGCGATAAACACTCTTAATAGCATTCTCCGAGCTGGCAAACCTCAAAAGAGGATGTGTGCGGCCGGCAAGGTATTCGTGGCCCTCTCATATATTTTTTTTTGGTGCCTCAGAACTGGGGCGACTTAAGCCGGGGCCATGAGTGCAGCCATATTCACACCCGAGCAGGTGCCAGTCCGGTTTGAAGTCGGAGAAATGTTTCTGTGGAAAGGCGATTAAACCGCTATTTGAAGATTTTTTTTTAATTTTATTTTATTTTATTATTTATTTTATTTATATTTTATTTAAGATCCGCGGATTGTAGAAATATGGAAAAATGTAAGAAGTGACATTAAAGTAGAATAAATGCAGTTGAAGTGCGGTCATTGAGAAGAATATATGTTGTATCTTTGAAAGATGGAGTGAAGAATAAATATGTAAGAGAGGAATGTGGATTGAGAGAAGACATGGCGACGAGGATAGAGAAAGGTATGCTTACATGATTTTGCCCATGGCGAGAATGGATGGTGATAGAATGACTAAAGCAAGTATATGAAGCGAATGTGGAAGGAAGGAGTGTCAGACTGCCCGAACGGGCAAGAGCACGCCTCTCTCGGTATCGAACCCACCGGGAGCACAATGTTTATAACTTCAGAATTTGTGCTAAGTGGCCGCTGACACTGTGGTGAAGGAAAACATCGTGAGGAAACCAATTTCCAAGCCGGTTGGTCACCATGGAAGTGTATGACTAAAATCCTCTCATGTCATGGTAAATGAGAGAGGCCTGTACCCAGCAGTGGGGCGACTAAAATGGCTGCAAAAGAAAGAAGAAGAAGTGGAAGGACGGGTCGTACGGGGCCACCCTAGGAGAACATATCATGACCAAATAGGTAATATCCTACTTAAAGGACATGTTCGCAGCACCCGCAACCGATGAGCATGTATGGAGCGATGTATGACAATAGAGTACATATGTTACAACATATTTATCTTCACCATTAGTTAATAGAGGGCTGAGCAGTGAACAAAAAATATGGGACAAGTCAGACTATCCTGGTATGTAGCATGCATCTGTATAACTGTTTGATGTGTCTGTGTTTAATTGCAGGTGGATTGTCCGTTCATCGTGTGTATGACGTACGCGTTCCACACGCCCGACAAGCTCTGCTTCATCCTCGACCTGATGAACGGCGGCGACCTGCACTACCACCTCAGCCAGCACGGCGTCTTCAACGAGTCCGAGATGAAGTTCTATGCGGCGGAGGTCATACTAGGTACATACACTCTTCATTCAGGGATCGCGAAACAATGTAATGAACCATAAAGATTGTTGCTGGCCCAAGAAATGTTGACAACTCACTCAGTTTGAGCGCTTAATATACGAGAGCTTACTTGGTTAGCGAGTTCAGAGAAAGAAATAAACTCAGCTTGCAATGGCTTCACCAAGAGCATTTCCTGGGCCCATTGGAGACAGGGACGAAGTCACCGAGTCAGTTTGGTGGACACCATGCGTGCTTATTAGTCGACTTGACGTTTCGGCCGGCTATTCGGGCCTCATCAGCGAGTCTGAACAGCTCATTCCGTAAGAGCGGTCAAAATATGTTGACAACTCAATCCGTAAGCGAACACAATGTGTTGTCAACTCACTTTTTGAAAGAGCTCAAAATATTTCGACAATTTATCAACATGGGGTGAAAGTAGAAATACACTGAAGAGCATAATCAGTCAAAGCAAAGTTCATTTTCCAGGAGTCTCTCTACAGCGTCCGATGGAACAAGTTTTACTAAGGGAAAGTGCCATAATGCCGTAAAAATTAATATATTTATATGAAAATTTGTATCCGAAATGATAAGGTTCGGCAAAACCAGACTTACACGATTCGTGATTACGAATACCACAGATGGGTTGTATTGAAAGAGTTTGGCCTTTTTAAATTAATGAGAATTGCAATTGCTCTCAGCATCTCCATACACTAACTATTCACTCTGGAAAATTAGTAAAATTGCCAACCAACCTCAACAAATAAAGCCACCACTAAAATAAGAACAAAACATAGGTGGGCTAACAGGAAACAGGAAAAGGCAAGTGTATTTGGCCAGTACCTTGAGAAAGTCTTCTAGCTAAATGACATTGAACCAGTTACTGACGAAATTGAATTGATTTAGTCTTGGACCAAGACTTCCAACTGGATTTACCGCCAAAGCCTGTATCCTTCTTTGATCTGATCACATCCAAAGTTCTCAAGAATCTACCCAGAAAGGCAATTATAGTTCTTATTCCCTCACAATGTTATGCTTAGGTTGTCCTTCTTTCCAAAACTGTGGAAGGTGTCGCATGTCATTATGGTACACAAACCAGGAAAGCCAGACAATCTAGTTAAGTCTTACAGATCAATAAGTCTTTTACCAATTTTGTCAAAAATATTCTAAATAATATTGCTAAGCAGAATCTTTCCCATATTGAAAAACAAAATATTATCCCAGGTCACCAGTTTGGCTCCAGACAGAAACACTCAACAGTGGAGCAAGTGCGTATGGTCTGCAATAAAATCAGGCAATCTGTAGGTAAAGCAGTACTGCACAGGTGTATTCTTAGACATCCAGCAAGCATTTGACAGGGTGTGGCCCAAGGGCCTTCTCTACAAAATAAACACTTATCTCCTCGCAATTACTTTGGGATTAGTCATATCTGTCAAAAAGAATATTCCAAGTCAAAGAAAAAAATTTCACGATAAAAAGGCTGGGGTTCCACAGGGATTTGTTCTTGGTCCTGTCTTGTACACACTCTTCACCGCAGAGACAACCGTGCCCACTTTTGCTAATGAACACTGCTGTATTGGCCAGTAGCCCATAGCCATAGGTAGAATCCCACATATTACAAGAAAGCCTAAACCATATCAATAGCTGGCTGCGCAAATGGAGAATAGCAACTAGCGCATCAAAATCCGTATAAGTAACATTTACGCTTCGAAAGGGTAACTGTCCACTGACTAAACTTGCAAACTATGAACTACCACACGCAGAGAGTGTGAGATACCTAGCCCTCCATCTGGACAGAAGACTTTCTTGGAAAAACCACATCAAAGCAAAACGTGATGAAACCAACTTCAGATATGTCTGTATTACATAGCTGATTGGAAGAAAACTCAAGCTATCCCTGGAAAAAAAGCTCCTGGTGTATAAAACTATATCAAACCTGTTTGGATGTATGGTATGCAACTCTAGGTAAGTATTGTTGCATGCAAATTAAATGTTAACATCATTTAGCAACTCCAAAATGTTATCCTAAAAAGTCTCACTAATGTGCTGTAGTTCATAACTAATGATGAGATACATCATCTACTCAACATTCCAACAATACTAAGGAAATAAAGCAGTTTATTTGTACATTCAAAACAGGTTTAGACCAACATCAAAATCAACTCACAGGCTAACTGACTACCAAAACTTACGAGAATCGACTCAACTGAAACGACACGACATTCTGGAGCTGGCCACAAACTGAATCCAGCTGAATATGTAGAAGTTCTCGCTGGAGATCCTAATCTTCCTGCCAAATCCACTCCAAAACACCTGCTCATAGTCAACTGACTGATCGCAGATAGCTAAAAGATAATAAAAAAAAATTGGAATATTTTCCTTATTTATAATTTAAAATGTCAAACATTGACAGAATTATGGCATTTTTCCTTACTAAATACACCTTACACCCCATACCCTGTGTAATGGTGCTGGTGATATAGTTACGTAATTACATGTATTACTGTTTCTTTACACTTGTATTTAGTAATAATATATTAATAAATTAATCCTTGCTCTTTCTCCTTTATGTCTGCAGTGTTAGAAACGACTACTGCAGCGATATTTTTGCCTTTCAGCAAAATATGTAGTCTGTGGTTCTGGTTTCTTCCGTGTTTTTGTGTAAATAAAGAATTCCTCTCTATGTCTGAAGAGATACAAGTTGTATGGTGTGGTGTTGCAGGGTTAGATCACATGCACAAGCGGCACATAGTGTACCGAGATCTGAAGCCCGCCAACATTCTGCTGGACGAGCACGGTCACGTGCGGATATCTGACCTTGGCCTCGCCTGCGACTTCTCCAAGAAGAAGCCACACGCCAGTGTGTGAGTACATTTATTTACTACTACTTAATAGTGAGTTCTACTTAATCGACTAGGGTCGAAATACTTTCGGTGTCTATTTGTCTGGTTGTCCACACAACTCCAAAACCGTTCAGCTGATCGGGTTGAAATTTTGTAGGTTCATTCTATATGTCAATAGCTCCAACATTATCACTTTTCAAATTCCTAGAAGAACTGGCAAGAAACTTTGCTGAAGATTTTTCTACGTCCATAGCGCGGATCACAAAGCTTGTTACGACAAGATTGTCGTACATCTACCTTGTTGTCATGTGATAGATATTGTGGTTATGTATTTAACCACATGATTGATATCTTGACCGACTGGTTCAGTTTGGGCCGCATGCTGTACATGCCTCTTCAGCGCTAAGCTATATGTTGACTTGCAGGGGCACTCACGGCTACATGGCGCCGGAGGTGCTGTCGAAGGGCACGGCGTACGACTCTTCGGCGGACTGGTTCAGCTTCGGCTGCATGCTGTATAAGCTGCTCAAGGGACACTCGCCCTTCCGCCAGCACAAGACCAAGGACAAACACGAGATAGATCGCATGACTCTCACCATGGTACGTACCACCGTGGGTGAACCTTCAAACACTGTTAGTCCGGTAGATTCACCAAGCCGGTGCGCGTTTTGGGGAAATCTTGTTTTTATGATTACAATCCATTCTTGAGATGTTAAAGATGAAATTTAGCTACTTTTGCAATTTGAGCTTTTGCATGCCGTGTGGTCTTCGCGATATGACAAAATCTAAATATCTCTCAAACCGCTCGACTAATTTTCATGTATTTTTTGTGATGCCGTTGGATAAGCATTAAATTCCTATTGTTCTATCTTCAACGTTGATGACGTTCTGGATGTGAAGTTGCCTGGAAAATAAGGCCCACGGAAAAATCACAATATTAATTTTTCCCACTTGTTCAACATTTTTGTCTACTTCTCAACCCCCTTTGGACCTACAGTAATGGCATGTATCTAAAAACCATTACCCTAAATTTCAATAAGGACTGGTGAAAACTACAAAATCAGTTTAATATATTTGAAGTTTATGCGCTTTAGAAAACGAAATAAAAATTTAAAAAATTTCGACTCGTCGGATATTGTGAGCTTGTCGAAAGGAGCATCAAAGAAAGTTACTTTTTAAAACTAAATTGGCCGCCGTATAGAACCAACCCCAGGAAGCATTTTCTGAAGCAGCGAGTGGTAAGCGCCTGCAACAAATTATCTGAAGACACCATCAGCGCCAACTCAGTTAATTCTTTAAAACAACAAAAAACAAAACAAAAATAATAAAAAACAATACAAGTGCACTCATAAATTATAAAACAGAATATACACTTCAGCTTAAAGCTTTTTGTGTTTAAATAAATAAATAAAATAAAATATATACCGTGATGGCACCTTAGAGTAGAACTACGATCTTGATATTCAGTTGAGTGTACGTCACGTCTCTGACATGGCGTCATCAACCGTTCCATAGTAAAATCCTAATCTTTCTTTTGCAGCCATTTTATTCTCATTTACATGATATGAGAGGATTTTAGTCATACACTCACACGGTGACCAAACGGCTTGGAAGTGTTTTTTATTTTTTATTGAAACTGACACGGTATGGCTACATCACCTACAACATCCGTGTGTGAGCCCATAACACCGGGTGAACTAGGTGCCATGTCAGTGCTTCCCCCT
>WYDE02199278.1:0-10346 GCA_009867175.2 Adela reaumurella | reverse complement strand
GTTAAGAAGAAGAAAGAATTCTTCTTCTTCTCTTTTGCAGCCATTTTATTCGCTCCACTGCTGGGTACAGGCTGCTCTCATTTCACATAATATGAGAGGATTTTAGTCATACTCTTCCACCGTGACCAACGTACTTTAAAGTGGGTTTCCTCATGGTGTTTTCCTTCACCGGAGTGTCAGCGACCATATAGCATAAATTGTAAAGTTATAAATTGTCTACGCAGTGGGTATCGAACCCGCACCTCCCGCTTGAGAGGCGTGCTCTTGACCGCTCGGCCAGTCTGACACACATCATACACATACATACGTTGTTTACACATCTATAAAATATGCGATTCAAAGGATGGATGGACTTCAGGACTGAGACATACACTGATGAGCAATATAAAAACAACACTAACTTACATACATGCATACATATCACTCACGCTGAATCCCGACAATCGGGGTAAGCAGAGCAATCGGTATTGTGCTGGAAGTACTCCAGTAAATTACAGCACAACACCGACCACCACATTGCGTAAGTTATTCGGACAAGATATCAAGCAGCATGTAAGGCACGAAGACCCACATACTGTATGACTTGGTAAAAGTACCGTACATCACTAACTTATCATGAAAATTTTCCGAAATCACGCAAGATATCTTCTAGAAATAAAAAGCAACAATCAAGTGTATTTAATAACGCATACAAAACACAAAATTGAAACAAAACAAAATTTGTTTAATTTATTAAAGAAAGAAAAAAATAGGGCTTGAAGAAAAAACAATTAACTCTAAAAGTGTGGTTGTGAAATTGCCGTAAGCACTTTTAGTTAAGAAATCGACACTCAAAGGTAAAAACAATTTAAGCAAATGTCCTCCTTCCTTTACAGCCATTTTATTCGCCCCAGTGCAGGGTACAGTCCTCTCTCATTAATATGATGTGAGATAATTTTAATTATGCACTTCCATGGTGACCAACCGGCTTGGAAGTGGGTTTCCTCACGATGTTTTCCTTCACCGTAGTGTCAGCTGCCATGTGGCACAAATTCTAAGGTTAAATTGTGCTCCCAGTAGGGATCGAACCCGTACCTCGCGCTTGGGAGGCGCACTCTCGACCGCTCGGCTAATCTGACACTAAATAAATGTATTCAAACTTAATAAAAAAAAATTATGAAACGTGAAAAATTGTATTTTATTCTATCCATGAATTCAAACAGGCTAGTATGCAATAACATTTTGGTGTGCGATAAAATACTGTTTTCGTGATATTTTTACTTCATGAAGCTAACTTGAGTGGTTTAGGAAATATTTAGATTTCTTTAGACACTTTGCAAGTGGTTTCTTTATATTGCTCGTCAGTGTAATAGCTTAGACACTTACTGATGTATTTATAAATTCTATGGTTGTAGTAATTACTGCAAGACGCGAAAAGTTTAACCAGGACGAACATCTGACGCAAGACTTGCTACTCTTGTGCCAGGAGCTAGCGGGTATTATGGGCAATTAATTATTTTCAGTGTTCATTTATCAATAGCGACATAGTCCTTATGCGGCGGGCTCTAAACAAAGATATTAATGACTTGTACGTGTACTGATATTGACATGATGTGACCAACGTAGAAGAAGTCAATACCAATTTAACTGAACTGCAGAAATATAAGAAAGAAACATAAATGAAAGCATCACCAGTCCTGCTACTGAGAACGAGAGAATAAATCAAATTCGAGCAGGGGTTTTTGCTTTTCTCTCTATAAGTATTTTATTTCAAGCATCAGGTATTTTATTTGTGTAAGTATTATTAAATTTAAAATTATTTTTATTATATTATTTATTACATACATACATAGCGTAACGCCTGTTTCCAAGTGGGGTAGACAGAGAAGAACGATCTCCACGTGCCACGACCTGACACACCTCTGCCGCTTCTTGTACTCACTTAATGTTCATGAAGAACAGCATTCATTCATGTATGAAACATGCTCGTCGGTTACGTATGCTGCGCACTTGCCCCTTTTAAAGCGCATGCAATGCAAAGCACATCATCTGTTCTAGGTAAGCGCGTCTACGGCAACCCTTTCCGACTCTTCCACTCACATTGGTTCCAAAAATGTCTTTCGTTAGTCTTCTATCGTCCATTCTTTCAGCATATCCGAACCACCGAAGCATCGCTTTCTCAATCCTTGTCACTATATATTCTTTCAGACCACAACACTCTCGCATTATACAATTTCTCAATCCTTCTTTCATTGTGACTTTACACATACACCTCAACGCGCGCATTTCCAAAAACTTATTATATTATTATAGGACATAAACTAGTCTCCACAAAACGAAAAACTAATCCACTACATTATTGTGATATAATACAAATATATTACATAATGAAGTATTCACGAAGGTAGTATTATTTGTTCATTTAATTCTTTCACATTTATCAAAGATGATTATTCATGAAACTGGCTAATTCTCTGAGTAAACCGCACATGCATAATAAGTTTATAATATTTCGTTGTAATTAATGATGATATATGAACGATCAGTAATATGTCCGTGCTTCACATTTTATTATATTCTTGAAGTTACTTGGACAGAAACTGGCTAAATCTCTGAGGATATACCGCACATGTAAGAAATAAGTGCATAATATTTCGTTGTGATGGATGGTGATATATGAACGATCAATAATATGTCCGTGCTTCACATTTTAATGCATTCTTGGACTCACTTGGACAGAAACGCGCTAAATCTCTTGAGTATACAACGCACATGTATGATATAAGTGTATAATATTTCTTTTTGATGAATGGTCTATGATATGGTATATGAACGATCAATAATATGTCCGTGATTCACATTTTATTGTACTCTTGGAGTTACTTGGACCATCGTTAAGAAAGCCTGCGCAGAACGCGGCGTAAACAACCGTGATTTACCATAGTACGTCTAAAAGTAAATTTAAAAAAAAAATTTCTTCATTGAATGGTTACGGTCAGTTGCGACTTTTAATACTGTTTTATTTGTTATTACTAGAGCATAATATATAGTACAAAAATTTCACAGTGGGAATAAGTACATTTTAAGTGATGCATCAAAAAAAAAATTCCTTATATATAAACGAAACAAATTGCCGTCTGTCTGTCCATCCGATTTACGAAGAAGTTGAGAAATACTGAAGCCAATAAACTGAAACTTGGGTGGTAAATGTAAAATTGCCATACAATTACGGGAAAAATAAAAAATAATAATGTAGTATTGGTACAGTTAGAAGAATAAGATCATGCATCGATTTTTTTTTTTAAATCAAGTTAATTTTTAGAAAGGACGTAATGTAAAAATTTCAGAAATAAAGTTCAAAAGTTCAAAAATGTTAATTTAAAAAAAAAAGAAGATTTGCCAAAAAAAAAAGAATTACATTCTATATTGTTGTATATCACATATATTTGATGTTCACAAAGCAAGAAACACTCTAAGGACGCATTAAGGCTGTTGAATTTCTAGCGAAAAAAATCTCCATTTTGGTTTCGTCCGTAATTGAAACTTGAACTAAACCAGAACCAGAGTAGAGGCTCCGGCTGCGTATCCATTATGTATAGAGGCTCTTCACGCCATGGACTATGCGCCTCTTGCGTTCTCATCTGCAAGTCAATTAAAACTACCCACCGATATAATCTACGCAGTACAGGAGGCGCATTACTCCAGCGGATATTTCGAAAGATGACTCGGCAGCGGAAGCCGGAATTGCTTATTCTACAGACGAGGGAAAATACAATACTAACCAACCTTATGAAATGTTTCTATTTTTAGCGAATCCAACAGTTTCTGTGCTTATGGAATCGATCGAAATGTCACTGTGTCACAAAAAATTACACCCCCCAGTCGGACAAGGATTTCAGTATACATTAAACTCTATCTGAAGTCTTAAAGCAAGGAATAGAACATGGTAAAGGGGGCCAAATAGCTTAAGAAGATCCTATCCCGAGGTTGCTTCTCTGAAAAAGAAGGTATTAAAAAACGGTGCTTACTTACCCCTTTATTCTTTGAGGAGCAGCACCGGGATAGGATCCTCTTAAGGATGCAGTCAACAGACAGGCATACGAAAATCTACATTCACCAGAAAAATTATCCTATTTTGTAAGTAGGTCCGATTTCATAAAGGTCCCTTTTTGCAATTTTTGCGACGGGACCCGTTTCGTTTTTTAAGGTTCCTTCACAAAAATTACAAAAAGTATTTTACGATCAAAAATGTGTCCATAAATTCCGAAAATAATCTAGTACATTGTAAATAAAATTGCCAAAATTAAACCCTTGGTAATTTGTATACAGGTTGTCCCGAAAAAATTAATATTTTTTTTTTCAAATAAATCGAGTGAACCTTTATTAGAAGAAGTGAAATAGGTAGCTATAATAATAATAGCTAGTGAAGAAGCTGTATAAACCTGTATAGGTTTTAAGGATACGTATTAAAGATATGCTGTTACATGATTTAATTAAAAAAAGTAGTTTTTGTATTGTTTTTCAAAAATATTTTAAGAAATTCTGAAAAAAATCATATGTATTTTAAATATTATGTGGATTTGCCTATAAATGACGGAACTTTTGGCATGTGAGTATTCACTAGACCATTTTTTTAATGGAAAGCGCGACATATGGCGCACGCTAGGCTAACGTTGGTGTTACGCGGTTGCGCCCACGGGCATTAGAAGATTTTCAGGGCAGGGAATACCATGATGGCCAGCTAGGTGCACCTTCACATTGTTTTTGAAAGACCTCATAATTTGCATTGGCGGGAAGGTGGGAGTGCATTCCACAAGTTGGCAACCCTGTAAGTAAATTATGTTAAAAAGTTACACGGAGTTTTGTAATTTTTCCTAAAAAATTGCTCGAGATTTTAAAACCTAGACAAACTGTGCACATCCCAGTTTTCGAACTCACGATTTCTCGATTAAGAGGCATGGACTCACAAACTAGGCCAAACCGCCACACACGCCAATTTTCAATCAAAATTAAAAATGTTTTTATTACTCACTTCTTCTTACATTTTTATAAAATGTATACATTATAATAGAGGCATTATATTGTTTTATTTTAACTAAAGTAAAATGATTACTTGAAACTAGCCGAGGTCGCCAAACATGAAACACAAAATTTAACAATACGTTAAACATTTAATATTTGCTTAAAGCATTCCCACGTAAATCTGGGCAGAACAAAAGCCAGCGGCCCGTCTAAGCATTCATTATTCAGGCGGCGCAGTCACTCCACATTTGCAGTACTCCACGCTCCGAGCTACCAACACAACTGTGGAGAATACCAGATTGGAGGCTATTTTCGGATATCTACCCCGAATCAACTTTTAGAAACCTGAATACAGCATTGACTGCTTTATAAATTTGTGCTTTGTGGTAAAAGTTGAAGTAGTTTTATTTTTGGTGATTTGAGTAAACTTTATATAAGTGGGTATTATAGAAACATGCCTTATAAAATGGTAGAACCTTAAATACTTAAAATTATACTATTATAGAACTTTAGATACTATTTGGCAGACACGAATTTATGGAATATATTGTGTGTGTGCTTCCAAGTGGATCGAACAGCCGGGAAGTATATAATTACCGCAAGCGATGTACAGGGCAAAAGGTAACAGGAAAATACTACGCAGAAAAAAATATCTAAAAGCTCGTTATAATTCCCACTGAAGTTATCACATAACTAAGTCTCGCTCGAGAGAAGACACTGAAATGGTGGGGTGCCTCAGCGAAAGTGTGGAAGAGACGCTCGAGAGAAGACACGGAAATGGTGGGGTGCCTCAAGGAAAGTGTGGAAGAGACGTCAGTCACTAACTCGAGAGAAGACACGGAAATGGTGGGGTGCCTCAGCGAAAATCTGGAAGAGCCGTCAGTCAATGTCAAGTCAGTCATTACTTTTCACCTTAATGTAGCATCACGTGACTGGCGATTTACTATATAGTACTGGGTGGAGGATCATATTTCGAAATCGAATCGTCAAAACTAAATATATGAGGTTTTCATTTTTTGGTAATTTCGACAATTAAAACTAAAATAAAGTTCGACGCCATACAAACTGGGTCACGCTTGAAAGTTTCGTCTCCGGCATCCGCCGCACCAACCTTCTGGGAAGTCGCGTTTACGTATGAGGGCGCCAGTGTATCGCAATCCATCATGAACGAATTAGAGAGAAGATGCTAAATTGTTGATTGAGTGCGTAAGTGAAAACGTAGGAGAGATATTACTCAACCTAGTTCTGTCTTAGCTCGTTTCCACAAACACATAGACACATCGCTGTCGCGTCAGCGGGGAGCATTCTTCTAAAGAATTTATAGAGCAGCTCCAGTGGCGTGATGCTTTGTTCTCTGTTCTGTGTTCTGTCTACCTTCCTATTTCGTGTCAGCTCGCACGCGCGGCGTGCGGCCCTGACGACGGTTGAAAAGAAATGTTGAAGCTAGTTCTAGCATCAAGGCGCAGAAGAATTCCTTTAGTGATGCTGATATCACCGCATATCATTAAATACTTGATGCTACGTAGAATTATCATTGTGTCAAAAAATAATTCAAAGGATCATATATTTATTTCCGTATCCCGCACTAACTTTCCCTCTTCATGTAAAAACTGAATCATAAATGTTGTATACAACATTTGAATTACGGAGAATTGTATATTGACCCAGTTTGTACTGCGTCAAACTTTATTTGAGTTTGAATTTTCGAATTTGACCGAAAAATAAAAACCTCACATATTCAGTTTTGACGATTCCATTTCGAAATATGATTCTCCACCCAGTACTATACGTAAATCCCCAGTCACGTGATGCTACCATGAAGGTGAAAAGTAGAACGTAGCCTGAAAAGACTAGGTATGTGCGTACGTTTTTCACGAGTAGAAAATACTCGTAGTTTCGAAGCGAAATGAAGAAAAGAAATAAAAATGCAGTATACTGTGAATGAAATGAATGGCTTATACGAGTATTCACTATATGAAAAACTATTTTATGCATTTCACCCGTGACGAAAGAAATTAAAAACGTTTTCGCTTTGATTGCATATGGGTTTGTAGGTTTTGCGTTTTACTAGTGTTCAAATTTGTTAGTAGTTTGAAATAAAAATAATACGAGAGAAAATGCAAATGTAACACAAGTTAATAAGTATATGTTATTCCCTGTCATTATGATGTCTCTATCGTTATATAATATTATAATGTGGTAATGAATTTTCATAGTTCCGTATGAGTAATAATCAGTTAGAGATTAATAGGAATTAAATATATCTCACATATTTAAGTAATTTTAGAAGTTCACTTTACAGTGCCAGTATTTTAACTGTGTTTATTTCTGGATCTTGATTTAAGAATATTTGCTTATTGTAACTACTTTTTTTTCCTTTTTCTGTTTAAATTGTTACTTAGTTTTTTGAAAGATCTGTAAAATTTTGTGTATTAGGATCTGCTTAAAATCAGAACCAATATACATTTTAAAATCTGTGGCTACATCATTTTTCAGATATTTTGCCTAACATACGATGATTATTTTAAATTTTTGGATGAAAAACAGCCTGACTTACTGCGAAGAGTGTGGGAAAATTGAACCTCCGGATTATGCCATGTACGCGCCACCCGCGGCGGCCACATGCCAGAAATCATTAATGCCAAAAAAGTATTTTTCAAATAAAACCAGTTTCATGACTATTAAAAACATTTTTTGTGTTTTAGTTCAATTTAAAATTATACGCCACTAACACACCAAAACACCCGTTTTCCTATTTAGGTTTTGGCATACTTAAAAAAAAATAAGGCTTTATTTGTATATCTATTCCAAACGATATAACGCAGTACCTACGTAATATTAAGTGTAAAAACTCCTAACGGACAGCCGGTTTTTAGTTAACAGTTAGTTAATTGGGCCGACTATTTAAAAAATCAGAATATTTTTTTGTGGAAATTTATTTTGGAATTAGACTAAGTTCAGCATTAGACAGATGCACCGATTGCGGTTCTAACGATAAATGTGGGAGTTTAAAATAATTTTGAATGCATTTCTCTTTATAATTACATTTTATAAATATGGTACCTACTCGTACGTTATATTCTGGTTTTTTTAACCAAAAATTGGATAATCCCTCCGTACTCACTTATTATAAGTAGTTTAGATTTGGTTTATTTTATTTAAATTAAAATGCTCAAATGTTTTTTTCTGCATACCCAACTATTAATTTCACCACTAACACATTCCTGCACTGCATTTGACGAGTACTACGTTGTAGGAATGCTACAATAAAATAAATAACACAGCGTGCTACGCGCCTGTTTATAAAAGAAGGCGATTTTCGTAGCGGGTCTACGAAATCCAATGTCAATAATTATTACAAAAGCACGTATATATTATAGACCTTTACGTTTGGATGCGCACTCTTACGGGGTTTTCTTACGTACTAGGTATTTTGTTTTAAAATTGTAAAATTAGTTTATGAAATACGAAGGAGTGTTATAATAGATAAACCTATAAATAGGAGTGTGTATAGCATATAATCACAGTCTATAGCTAACTGTTATAATAGAAATTAGTTACTTTTTAATATATACTACGAAAATCTACTATAGGAAACAAAATTTAAATATTTTTTGTATTGCATAAGTTCGTGGTATCAGAAAAACTATTTTTTTTTAAATAACTCGTTCATTTAATTTACATATAATTAGAAAAGAAAAATAAACATTTCAAATTAAATCTAAATATAAATTAAACCTATTCACAAATTACAATTAAATGAAATATAATACTTAAAAATTAAATTAAATTAATAACAAAAATAATACCTATCTACCTATGTAATAGATATATAATATAATGTAATGTAAATAATATGTAATATAAATACTAATAATGTAATAGATTCCGTCCAACCGGTCCTCCATGCCAGTCCCGCTGAACGAACCCATTACCCCCACAGCATTCCCACGCTGAATAGCCAGGCTCAAGTGCTGCCTGAGGTATTCACCTGAACGTTTATCCTGTGTTTTTTTTTTATTTTGTGTGCAATTGTCAATATATACTTATTGTAAATTGTTTTCTGCAAAAAGTTGCATTGCCTGTAAGATAAACGTCCTAGGTTCTTTATTAAAAAAAAAATTTAAGATTAGTTTATGAAATACGGAGGAGTCTTTTAATCTATAAACCTATAAATAGGGGTTTGTATTACATATAAGATCACAATCAATAGCTTACTTTTATAACAGAAATTAGTTACATTTTAATATATACTTAATATTAATGTACTTATTCTACAAAACATAGGCTATAAATAATTCCGCCCAACATTAAGCTATTCTCTTTCCTTATATCCTCTTTCCTTCCTCCTTTGCAACCATTTTATTCGTCCCACTGCTGGGTACAGGCCTCTCTCATTTACATGATATGAGAGGATTTCAGTCATACAGTTCCACGGTGACCAACCGGTTTGGGAGTGGGTTTCCTCGCGATATTTTCTTTCACCGGAGTGTCAGCAGCCATTTTAGCACAAATTCTAAATTTACAAATATAGTGCTCCCAGTGGGGATCGAACCCGCACCTCCCGCTTGAGAGGCGTGCTCTTGCCCTCTAGGCTAATAAGACACTAAGTTTTTCGCACCTAAGAGTGCCAATTAAAAAAATTCAAACCACTTATAACATCGCGCGTGCTTGTACTGGTGTACTAGATACGTATTCTCTTGGAACACGTTTTTCTAATGCTCGACTTTCATCAAATATCCAACCATATTTTTCGTTTGTGTAAGAAATGTCATTTGATTACATGTCAAGACTCTGCAAAGAGAAAACCTTCGTTGCTGCAGCTTTTTTCCCCGACTGACGTGCGCAAACAGACGCCGCCGGCTTCCACGTACCAACCTTTAACCGTAAATTAATCCTACAACACGTTTGTGTTTGTTCTTCGGCGTGCACACACGTACGCGCCACAGCGCTCTGGGGACTTCGGCTGGGGACTTTGTGCATAGTTTTGAATGGTAAAATATGTTTTCCGGACGAGACGGATTTTCTATTTAAAAATTTGATGGTGCTTGACACCAATCGTGCTTGGAATATGGCTGCTCTTGAAGGAGTGTGTGGTCGAGCACTGCGACGCCTCATAAAATGTTTGTTGATATTATTCTTAGAAAAGAAATTAATAAATTATTTATTCTTAATGTTAATGAATTTAGCTGATGAAGGCTTCGACCGCGAGGTTGACAGGGAGATATGCATTAGGCTGCTCCTACCCTAAGAAATTTACCGCATTATCATACATACCTACATATCACTCACGCTGAATCCCGACAATCGGGGTAAGCAGAGCAATCGGTGTTGTGCTGCAAGAA
>WYDE02199267.1:0-10347 GCA_009867175.2 Adela reaumurella | reverse complement strand
TGTTGTCCGAAGCGGGACTCGAACCCGCGTCCTTGAGCGCATATAGTATAATATAAAAATTGTAAGTAAATCGCCAACGACTGAATCGTAAAAATCTAACATAACTGAAAATAAACGAAGTTGGTCTAACTAATAAATAAATTAAATTAAAATCACAAAAAGTAATAAAAATAACAGCCAGTTATAAATAAATGAGGAATTGAGGAAATGGCATAAAATACATTTTTTTTAATCATTTCATTAAATAATTTTAAATAAATCATAAAATTCCGCGACTTATGTCGCCGACCCACTCAAAAGTTGACTAACGACGACCATAGACATTCGGTTTAGCGGGGGTTGCGAAACCATGCCGGCCTGACAGGTTCCTATATTCACGTTCTTCTTGTAGGACTCTATATAGTACACAAAGGGTAATATGTGGGCAGGGAAAACGTACTAGAGTTTACCGGTTCTGTATATTAAAGATTTGCAGGATCGATTGTAACGCATCCGCGATAAATCCAAAGTGTAGGGATGCAATCCCTGCCCAGTACGCGTAGTGCGGAGGGTTGTGTTGAAAATTGTTTACTTGGATTTTTCTCATCTTACTATTATTTTTTGTCAGCGAAACACTGAAGATTTTAATCAAATTAAATATTATGTACCTATATATCGTTATCCCGTTAGAGTTCATGAATTGGCGAAACTTTAAAATCTATCTTTCTATCGAAAATATTGTATAGTATGTATTCTGTATATCTCTGTAACTATAATTTATATAATAAAAACCTGAAGACGGCAATCAAATGCCGAAATATCGTTATAACGTGTATTTTTTAATAAAACCAAATATTCTTTATTGAGTACAAATTATTAAATAAAAGTCGCAAAAGGCGAATCGAATGCCCTAATACATTCAAGAATGATCAACCTTCGGAATGTGGTAGATAGCATGAAGGCATACAAGAAAGTCGGTGAGATTATAGAAATAAAATAAATACTAATGTGAACGTAAATATATATATTTATTACAAAAATATATATACCAATACATACACTAATTAAGTTTAAACAACACGTATACAAATATAAATACGGATACAAAATACACGAATCCTACATAATTATAACACGTTCAGATAAAGAAACGTTTTATATCGAAACTAAGTGTAGCATGACATCTCTCTCACACGTATTGCGGTCACGCTTTGTGTGAGAGAAATGTCATGCTACTTAGTTTCGTTATAAAACGTTTGTTTATCTGAACAGGTTATACATAAGACAAATACTTATACACATTGTCCATACAAATACAAATACTGAACTCCAAAGGAATATTTTTTTTACTGGCACATTATAAAATATTTTATACATATTCCATGAAAGAAATCAGTTGGCACGATGCTATAATCGACGACGAAGTCGAAACGTAGAGTATTTCCCTGGTGGGTCGTAGACTCGTAGCCGCCTCGCCTGCGCCTCCCCCGGGTGATGTCTTCTTTCCATCTTCCTGTTACTGTTACTTCGTGTTACATAACTTTGTTTTACTGCAGTTATAACTTGTTATTACGCTTAAAGTATTACGACGGGGTTACGTTTTCTTTTCTCGTTAAGACTTTTTTGACTCGTTCCTTAGATTACGGTACATATTAACCAGGTAGATACGCCAGTCTTCTCGTAACAGGCTTCGTGATACTCGTTATGGACTTTGAAGAAGTTTCATGCCAGTTCTTTTAGGCAGATTAAAATTGTAACGTGGCGAGCTTACTCATATAATGAGCCTACAAAATTGTGTGCCGTGTGGAGCCGGCACTTAAAAGAATGAGCCCACTGCATCTCTTCCCATGCATGTCGTAAAAGGCGACTAAGGTATAAGGACAAGATGCCGTGCTAAAGGGCGGCAGGCTCGCCACCTCTCACCTTGGCACTTCTAGCCATTCATGCAGTAGGCGGGTCTTCGTGCCTTGCATGTTGCTTGATATCTTGTCCAAAAAACCTTGCGAAATGTGGTGGTCGGTGTTGTGCTGTAATTTACCGGAGTTTTCGCAGCACAACACCGATTGCTCTGCTTACCCCGATTCTCGGGATTAAGCGTGAGTGATATGTGTGTATGTATGTATTTTGATGTAGAAGACATGTATAGAAAAATCAAAATATCGTAAATATGTGATGGTCACGTTCGATGTTTACTTCCATATTCGCTTCATATATTTATTTGGTCATTCTCTTACCATCTGTTCTCTCCATGTGTTCAAGCCATTTAGGCATACCTTTCTCTATCCTTGTTGCTATGTATTCTTTCAATTTCTTTCTTTTTTTCTCTTACACATGTATTCTGAAACCTATCTACGTGGGTCATTGTTATCCTAATTAGCTCAACGCGCAGCCTTAAGCCTGCGGAATAAATTTAGGTTTTGTAATGTACCGGGCGTGGGAAAGTCACATAAATCAGTTTTATTCCTTTCGTAAGTGCTATTTTCAGTAGTTTTCGCCGTAATTCATAATTAGAGCGTAATTCTCATAACTGCTGTTATTTCTTAGTTCAAAACACGCACTAAGTAATTGATGGAATTTTTCCGCAGATTAAGGCGAGTAGGAAAGCTGAATGTCAATCATTGAAAAAGTACCCCAAACTAGACCAGCCTAAGAGTTAAAAACTACTGTAAAATATACTAGTGGCTCTGTGAGCTGTAGATCTCGCGAATCTATCTTTGCATGGATGTATTTTTTTCATTATTTTCCAACCCCTCACGCCCCGACCCCCAATTGAATTCCAAAATGCAGTAAAAAAAATCCATACAATTATCGAACCTGCTCACAAAATTTCACGAAAATCGGCTTAGAAATGCGTCCTCTAGGGACAACAGCCGCACATCCGCCGGACATAAAAAACCATTTTAGACCAAGAAAAAACGGAGACAAGCTTTAAATATTCAATTTTATAGACAATCAGTTTTTGTCTATTGATCACAGATCGGTAATCAATTTCTCTATAATTACATTTCTCTATACATTTAATCAGTACGGGTACGGTAAACCAATTATTGCCATTTCTGACATTTTAGATTTTTCATAAAAAGTGCACTCGGAAGTAATGGTCAAAATCGAAAAAACTTTTGATTTTCAGAAAATGATAAAATTAAGGTCGCGTCGCAATTTTTTTTAAAAGGAATCGCTCGGTGTCTGTCTGTCCGTCTGTCTGGAAGTCACTAACATTTTGTGCCGCGCATTTTACTATCAAAAACTTGTCAAACAATTTTGAAAAAAAAAGTGTATTGCAAATATTATTTAGGTGTGCTGAAAATTAAAACCTTGGTGTACAGGGTAGCTATATTTTTTAAATAAATTTAGTGAGATATCGTTGGATGGATATTAAAGCCCTCGTTAAGAATAAATATATATTGTATTTTTGTTAACATTGCTTGAACATTTCTTTTTTTATTAAACGAAACAAAATTGTTCTGTTTTGTTTCAAATATATTTCTAAAAATATAATATATGTATACGTGTTTCAAATAATATGAAGATGTCAAAGTTTCAAAGTGAACATTAAAATAATATATTTATTTTTCAAATAAATCGAGTCAGATATTGTTGGATAGGTATGTACGCCTTTATTACGAATAAGTGCACATTTTGTACGTTTGTTGACTTTATTGGAAAAAAAAATAAAGAATGCAAATATTATTCGCGCATTTTCTATAAAAAAACACATCAAAAAATTCTGAATAAAGTAATATCTCGTTATTTTAAATATTATGTAACAAGATGTCATAAAAATATAACTATTGCGATTGGTGTACAGAATGTTCCAAATATAGGCCTCTCTCATTTACATGATATGAGAGGATTTTAGTCATACACTTCCACAGAGACCAACCGGCTTAAAAGTGGGTATTCTCACGTTGTTTTCCTTCACCGGAGTGACAGCAGCCATTTTAGCACAAATTCTAAAGTAACAAATTTTGCACCTCCCGCTTGAGAGGCGTACTCTTGCCCGCTCGGACAATCTGACACTGCTGATTACGTATATATATATAATATATGTGTTCTACCTATGTGCATAATATTTAAAATAAATATAATTTGTCACTATTTTTGGATAAGGTAATTACGGGACATTTAGCATTTGCCCGTAATTCAACCCGCGGTAAATCACTCATCTAAGACCTCTGCTTAACATATGGAACCGCGACACCTCTCGTTGATTGTTTAAGCAAAGTCAATTTAAAATATAAATTATATATACTCGTATATATATGATACCTATACGATGCATCACTTGATTTATTTGAGAAATAAAATACATATTAGAATTTCCGTTTTGGGGCACCTTAACCCGAATATTATACTTATAGATAACGAGACCTTTAGCATGTGAGTATTCACTTGACCGTATTTTTTTTATTTTACAGTAGTTGCCAGCGCTTAAATTGGTCTAGTAATTTCTGGGTATATTTTAAAACAGTCAAAGCTATCGTTCCTGTGAGCCTTATCAGGGTACAAGGAAATCGCGTGTTCTCATTAATTTTAGGCAGTTATGGCCTACCTATTGTTGTAGTGCCCTATGCATATTTATGTATCGATTGCATGTAAGAGAAATAAATATGAAGGACTGTAAATTGTTTCATATTTATAAACTATAGTCCTTATTCCCGTGGAATTTTTAATACGAAAAAGACTTCCGCTACCCATTATGAAATTTTAACATTGGAAATGTGTTTTTATAGTGCAAAGGGGGCAAATTGAAGGTAAAATGTGTTGTTATTCTTTCCTCAAGACGAGAAATCTCAGTATCTTGAAATAAAGTTTGCCAGTTAGGTCTTGTCTACGAGTTTTCAGTGTCGTTAGCTCGGAAGTTGCAACGTTCAATATTCGCTAACCGAAGTAAGCACTACCGTGTGCTTTCAGTTAAGGCGATCCATAAACCGAAATTTTATTACTTTTTATTAAATTATGTGCGATACAATAAAGATCAGAATCGCTTACTCAATGTTGCGGTAAAAGAGGTTTTAATTTTTTTTTTACATATTGATTTTTTGTGCTTCTGTTTACGTAAAGCCCATGAAAAGCTTATTGTTTACCTACTTTACAAGCAAATCAAGCTGTTCACACAGTTAAAAAAATACTCGTTTAATAGCTTAAAATGTATGCATGGTTTTCTCAAAAATTAATGAAAAACTGTTTTACATAGGCTATTGTTACTTACTTACTTAGGCTACAACTAGAACCTCTCACCAGCGCTTACCTCCAGCACTTGCCATCGGTACCTTTTACGAGCAGGTCGAGTGGTTGGGCGTTCATTTTCCATGCTTTCCCAAAAAAAACACTAACCTCCCATAGGTACATTTACCGTAGAAAATGAATTGACTACACTACTGCACCTGAGTCTACCTTAAGCACCTAACATCGATGCTTTCAAAAAGCACATCACATTCCATGAACACCTCACACCAGCACCTACCACTGACAAAATATTAACCACCCACGATTACATTTAGAATGGCACATGTTTTAACTCAAACACGGCAAAAAATACCTAACTCTAGCAACTACCATCGGCACAATCTACCAGCACCCCCCACATTAACTGATTGAATGGTTGGGCAAGAACCCACTGAGTGGTTGGCATTCTTTTTCTATTCACTTCCATATAACACCAACCTCCCACCGGTACATTGAATGTGGCATATGAATTGACTCTAACACTGCACCAGTGCCTACCTCTAGCACCGAACATCGCTATCTTCCACCAGCATCTCCCAATGGCGTCTGCCACCGTAACATCCTATAAGCAGTAGGTGCCAGCGGACGGTGCTGGTGTAAAGTGCTGACGGTATGTGCTGAATGTAGGCTCTGTGTGCTAATAGTTGGTGCCGATGTGAAGTTGGAGCAGAAATGGTTGGTGTAGGCGGGGGCTGCTCGGGATGGGTGAAATATGTGCAGGTGCGAGGTTCTGGTGAAAATAGCCGGTGAAAGTTGTTGGTGGAAGGAAATGGAGCTAGGTTCTGGTGAGAGGTGCTTGTGGTAGGTCCAGGGGGAGATGCCGGTGGTAGATGCTGGTGGAAAATATCTGTAGTATGTGCTAGAAATATGCGACGGTTGGAGGTGCTGGTGGAAGGTGCTGGTTTTAGGCGTTGGTGGGAAGGGCTCGTGGTTGGTGCATCTGGAAGTTGCCGGTGGTAGGTGCCATTGAGAGTTTCCTGGTTGAAGTTGCTTTTTGTAGGTGGTTATTGTGAGTTTCTTTAAAGTTAAAAAATATATATAAAATAATGTTGCTAAGAATAGCTTATCGCGATGATGGGCAATATTATTAAATATAAATTGTACTAACCTGAGGATAGTCTCCGTCCTTAGTCTGATAGTCGAAGACATAGAAGAAGGCCTTGGTCGGTGTCCTCGGAGCATCGTCGTCCTGGCTCGCTGTGGTCTTCGTCCCACTCAGCAGGTCCCCGCTCTGCACCAGGGGCGCCACGTACTGGGCGTCTGACAGGGCCGCCACGGTCGCGTCGCGCGTGTTTATCGGATGCTGGAAATAAAGATTATTTATGTGTTTTATTATAAGGCAACAGAACATTTCAAACCACTCACCAAATTTCTGGTCTAAACCCGCGCTTATATTTTTGTTTATTGATCCACGCTTTCCAAGCCAGCACGCTTCTTCCACTGAGGGTTAGGCAGAACAATTGAGCGCCAAGTGATATACATCCTTTGCTTCATCCACCGTCATACATCGCTTCACACACGCCCGCCGGTTACGGGTACTGCGAAAGTCCCCTGACCGTAAAAGTTAGGAACCTATTTGGTCATGTTATGTTCGCGTAGTGTCAGACTGGAGGAGCGGGCAAGAGCACGCCTCTCAAGCGGGAGGAGGGGCGATACCCACCGTTAGCACAATAGTTAGCGGGGGTTGCAAATGCTATGCTGGCCTGACGGGCGCCTATTCACGCTCCTCTTGAAGGACTCGAGACTATGGGGAACTATGTGGCCAGGGAGAGCGTTCCAGAGTTTACCGGTTCTGTATATGAAAGATCTGCAATACCGATTCGAACGCATCCGCGGTTGGTCCATCGTGTAGGGATGCAATCCCTGCCCAGTACGCGTAGTGCGAAGGTGGAAAGGGGACAGCGGGATCGCGTTTAATAGACTAAAATCCTCTCATGTAATGTAAAATGAAAGAGGCCTGTACCCAGCAGTGGGGCGAATAAAATGGCTGCAAAAGAAGAGAGAAGAAAGAAGAATATGTTCGCATAGGGCGACCCCGTTCGACCCTCCCACCAATAATAATACCAGGATACTTTTTATGTACGAACAATTATAATTGACTGTTTTTCTTATTTCATGTAATTAAATTTTCAGCGTCGGTGGCTAAGAGGTTGCAACATTCAGTATTCGGTTACTGAAGTTAAACACTGTCGAGAGCTGTCAGGTATTGGATGGGTGACAAGATGACCGTTGATACGGGGCGTGGTTCAGATTCCACGTTAAACTGTAGGTCTCTTCCCTGTCCATACATGGTGGTAGAGTTAAACCCGCCCTGGTTGGCGCCACCACACTGAATGAAGGTCGGTCAAAGCGGCTAAGAAACATAGTTCGTGTTTTCAGTCCAGTTCAATGTAGGCTGCTCGATTTGAAGGAAGCGCTGACGTGGAACCTAACTAATTCAGAAAGATGTATTAAGCTGACATCACTGTTGAAAAAAAGCTGGTGCATTAGGTGATGGAGTTATCCATGTACGTTACCACAAAACAAAAAACATACAATCGGACTATTTGTTTAGGCTGTGTGAAGTCACAGCCACAGGCCAAAACACACATTACACAGACCAAAACACAAACATTCGCATCATACATAACATAACATAACAACATTTTTCTTGTTGCGTGTTTTCAAATTATTATATTTTCGTGTTTTAGGTTTATCATGCACAAAATAATAATTTAAAAAATATTGCTAAGGCCCAGAACTCATCAAATTTCCTGTGTTAAATAATAAAATGCATACAAACACTATAAAAAACGATACACATAAGCAAGTCCGTCTGTAAATGAATATTTTCACGATACGCACTAAAATAAAATAACCTAATAATTATATTTTTTGTAAGATAGGTGCATTTTCAGTTTACTTTTTATAATTTTTATTATGTATTGTAGAATTTGTTTTTAATTTTAAATTACTGACAATTATTATTACAAATTATAATTATTACGTCAGATTGGCCGAGCGGGCAAGAGAATGCCTCTCAAGCGGAAAGTGTGTGTTCGATATCCACTGGGAGTACAATATTTATAACTTTATAATTTGTGCTAAGTGGCGGCTGGCTGACAATCCGGTGAAAGAAAATATCGAGAGAAAGCCCACTTCCAAGCCGGTTTGTCACCATAGAAGTGTATGAGTCGAAAATCCTCTCATATCATGTAAATGAGAGGAAATTTAAACGTTATATGAGAATGGATTAAGCATGATATTTTATACTGTTACCATTTTTTTTTTGCTTCAACTAAGTAAACTATTTTTTTTATTAGTTTTTTTTTCTGTATGTAAAATAACGAATACAGAAAACAGCATATAATAGTAAAAAGTTCGTTAATGTCTATCCAATTATTCTCTATTTATTTGAGAATAAGTACCATAATACACTAACAATACGAATGTTTTGTAGTGTATAAAGGTTAACTGGAAGAGATTGCCTCCAGCAATAAGCCCGTCTTCTGCTAAGCAGGAAAATCCATATTTATTTATGTATTTATTTACTTATAAGTAAAACTATTAGTATTTTTTGTGATACCAATAAGACCGGGAATAATTTTCGGGACATATACATAGTATTTACCATAATATGTTTGATTATTTTCAGAAATTATGTGTGACTTTTTATAGAAAGTCTTCAATATTCTGTGACATCCAGAGAGAGTCTTAGCAATTCCGTTATTCGGTAATTCGTCTTATAGCACATCTAGTTTAAAAAAAAAATTAAAAAATTTAAAATCCCCTGAAATACGTACTAAAAGAAGACAAGCCTCACTAAAAGTGCTATTCTGTTTTATTTTGAATATGTAACCTTAATAATACGTGTATATAGTTATGTCGCGTATTCTTTCGGAGTAAACTTACTATTCGATTTATTTTATCATTCATATATCCACAAAAATAAATAAAAGAACTAAAAAAAGATATCGGCATAGACAGTGCAATAAATTGACTAGGTAAAGCAGGTGAAGTCACATGACGACATGGAGTAACAAACAAACCTCTACCGTTCTTTCCCAGTCCGTGTACTCGTTCACCACCGTGTAGAAGATCTCACTCAAGTGGTAGGTGTACGCGTTCCGCACGTATGTTCTGTCAAATATCCAACTCATTAGCTTACATACACCATGTACAGTGGAAGATCACAATGAAGTGGTACGTGTGCGCGTTCTGCACGTACGTTCTGTCAAATATCCAACTCTTTAGCTTACATACACCATGTACAGTAGAAGATCACAATGAAGTGGTACGTGTGCGCGTTCTGCACGTACGTTCTGTCAAATATCCAACTTATTAGCTTACATACACCATGTACAGTAGAAGATCACAATGAAATGGTACGTGTGCGTGTTTCGCACGTACTTTCTGTCAAATATTCAACTCATTAATTTACATGCACCATGTACAGTAGAACATCACAATCAAGTGGTACATGTACGCGTTCTGCACGTACGTTCTGTCAAATATTCAACTCATTATAGCTTACATGCACCATTTAGGTACAGTAGAAAATCACAATCAAAGGCACGTGTACGCGTTCTGCACGTACGTTCTGTGAAATATTCAACTCATTAGTTTACATGCACCATGTAGGTACAGTAGAAAATCACAATCAAAGGCACGTGTACGCGTTCTGCACGTATGTTCTATAAAATATTCAACTCATTAGTTTACATGAACCATGTACAATAGAACATCACAATCAAGTGGTAGATATGTGTAAACGTTAATCGGGAACATTCTGTCAAATTTTCAACTCATTACTGTACGTAGGCACATACATCATGTATGTAGAGTAGAAGATCACTCTCAAGTGGTACACTGAGAACTGCATGCTTCTCCAAATCGTTCTTATGACGTAATGCAAAGGAGTGGAACGGGCTTCCGGAGAGCTTCTTTCCCCACGCCTATAATCCCCACATATTCAGATCGCGTGTTAATAAGCTTCCTATAACAACCTTCGTTCACCTACGGGGTGGAGCCCCAGAGGTGAAATTGGCTGCATCGGAGCGTCCACTTTGGAACTTTGGAACACAAGGTCGGTCGAAGCGGCTATGAAACATAGTACGTGTTTTCCGTCCAGTTCAGTGTAGCCGGCTGGAATTGAGGGAA
>WYDE02199256.1:0-10348 GCA_009867175.2 Adela reaumurella | reverse complement strand
CCCCCCCCCCCCCCCCCCCCCCCCCCCCCCCCCCCCCCCCCCCCCCCCCCCCCCCCCCCCCCCCCCCACGCGACGACGACGACGACACTTGATTCTAACATAAATGATGAATTTAAAGCTTAATATTTCGCAAACTGATCTCTGAATCGAAAAATGTTCTTCAGTAACCTCAATTTTTTTTAAAACCTATCCTACAATATCCCACAAGATATCATAAAATAAATTTAAAAATCATCACCGCTTTATGTGTATGAGAGATACCCTAAAGTTTTTTTTTTCAAAATTTTATTTCAAAACTTTGTTGGCGTGATTAATATGTTTAACTGTGCCAAATTACAGCTTTTTAGTACCAAGAGTCTCTGAGCTAGACAGCGGACAGATATACAGACAGACAGACGGACATGGCGAAACTATAAGTGTTCCTTGTTGTTGATTACGGAACCCTAAAAAAAGGTAAAGTTGGATGAGATCACGGAATCTGGTCTGTGAGCGGAATTTTTTTTTTTAAAAAACAAGCCCAGCCTTCTCACTAAAATTGTGTTTTATTGTAGTGTAAACCTTCACTTTCTCCTTTTGCCGGCGACCCCCTGGGTAAGCCTTCGCGACCCCCGTAGGGGTCGCGACCCACAGGTTGAAAAACACTGTTCTAAGTTCATAATTTATGAGTAGATTTATCGTACATTGCAGTTCCAAGAACAAACCAGCAGATGTTGAGTCGGCGTGGTGCTCGACCACGCGCTTTTTTCGACTCCGTAGATGCTGAAAGCACGACTGGAGTCAAGCGCCGACCAACTAACTATGAAATAAAAATAAATGTTAGGGTAGTTTCGAAGATATGTTGCTTCGTCCATACATTATATGTCGATACCATCAGCATGGACGCCGCAGTCTGTCACCCGGGGGAAACAGACACCAGTCAATGCAAGACATGCCGCATACATGGCACACAAATGAAACTAAACCTTTATGTATGACTCATAGGCTTTCCATATTTTTAAAACAGTAATTTCGGACACCTTGTAAAATTAGTACATTTTTTTTTATTTAATAAAAAAAATCTAAAATATTGTACGATTCATTCAAAATTATCACAAGTGGTTTTTTTTTCATGAGGTGTTGTGATATTTTCTGTTGAATTGACTTTATTTTACGATTCCCAGAAAGTCCGGAAAATTTTCAATTCCTGAAAGCCCTCACAATTTCGGTATGTCCCATCCAATTACGTATGCAGTATTGCAAGCTTTTTTACGACTGAACGTTACATTGTGGGGTGTATTATTAACTGCAACTGCGGGGTACCGTTAAGCCCTAGAGCGCTTCGCGTTCTGCGCGGAACATTTTGGGTTGTTAGTTCAGCATGGATTCCCGTCCTTCTGGCCTAGTCGGGAATAAGTAACACTTGGGTTCAATTGTTGCGAGTGGTGAGCCACTATGAGAGCTCCGTTACCAATGTGGAGAATTGGTAGATGTGATCTAAATGGCGTATCTGTCGGTGCCACGTATACTGATAGCGGACGTGGGTTTGGATGAGTTTACAAGTATGAACTGCTGTAGATGTTCCGATACCAATCGACACATGGCACACACTAGGTGGTATATAGTCATATGCACTACCGCGCATATACATAACAGGTGAAAACAAGAACCAAGCGGCGGAGGGCCCCGGTCATGGGCTGTTGTGGATGTTACATCCCGGGCGACTGGGAAGGCTTGGATCAGCGGGGGGAGGGCATGAGTCACGGGCGATTTCAAAGATTTTGATAATCTTTGGGCGATTCAGTCTATGACCTATATGGAGATTAAAATCCGGTACGCATCTATGGGGCTTCGATCAGCTTAAATGATCACTGCAGGCCTGAGGGACGTATTGAACCGAGGGAATGCAGTTGAAGACGTCTGGCAAGTCTGGCTGTTATGGGTTCACAGTTCACACTATAAAGTAAAGGGACTATAAAGCAAAAGTAGGTAATAAAGAATAAAGCAATTTTCCATACAAAATTCTATACTGTGCACGCAGGCACACGGCACTGGCTGGACTGATTAGGTCGGGGAAAAAGTTTCTTCGCATTTTATATGAAAACTCAAGACTTTTTTTTTAAGTTTAATTACTTATAGTATACTTTTGGTCGTAACTAGTGATATGCCGATCTTGCTCCACTTTTTAAAAAATTGCGTCCATTTTATCCGTAACAGGGCGACCAGAGCGAAGTGCATCTTTGACATCAAAATTCCCACATTGAAAACGCTTAAACCAACTTTGTGCTACTCTTACTGACACTGCATTAGGTCCACTTTCCAGGTTTTTCTCGCGGCACGCGTTGCATTTTTTTCCTTTTTTGCAATAAAATTTTAAAATGTATCGAATTTCTTCATTAGATTCACTCATTTTGACAGAAAGAAAAAAAAATTTAAAAAAAATAGCGGGAAAGCACATTTAACTAATCTGTTCCTTTTTTGTAAACGTAACCGTTTTAATGTCACGAAAACAAGCCAGATACAAATAGTACAGCCAAAGAAATGTTATTACAAGTTTATACATACCTACTATATGCGAAAACACTTTTTCCCCGACCTTTATAAATATCTAAGTTACTTCCTTTCTCCCGGCCCGCCGCCAAAAGGAATGACTTCTTTGTGCTGAGGGGCAGAGGTCTATAGTTGGTGCGTCTATTGTAACTATAGGGCGTAGTCTCGGACAGAGGGCTGCTGTAGAAGTATCACGGAGAAAAAAACTATTTAATGATAATGTTGTATATTGGTAAGATGATCAGTAGGTGACGGAATGTACGACGGTCAACATGACTTCGTGTACCGGAGCGACGAATCAGGGGGCCGATTATACTATTAACTATCTACCCGCCGGCGGCGCTGCTGCTTTTTTCATTTAAAATCCTAGCCTGCAACGTTTACACTACATATCAGCGTCGTCGTTGGCTCAGTGGTTGCGGTATTCTGTATTCGATAACCGAAGCTAGCACTGCCGAGCGCGGTCAGGTCTTGGATGGGTGACAGCTTGACTGTTGACGCTGGTCTTGGTTCGGATTCCACTTTAAACTGTAGGTCCCTTCCCTCTCCTTACATGGTGGTAGGGTAATACCCGCCCGGGTTGGTACCACCGCACTGAATGAAGGTCGATCGAAGCGGCTATGAAACATAGTTCGTGTTTTCCGACCAGTTCAGTGTAGCCAGCTGGAATTGAGGGAAACACTGAAATAGCACCTACATAATTCACCAAGGTGTTTAGGCTGACATCACTGGTACCAGAGAACTGGTGCATTAGGTGATTTAGCCTTCCGTGTCAGTATCCATAAAAAAAAATATCAACTGACATATCAATCTACATTAAAGAAATAAAGTCACAGATGCCTGGAGCAGGTGTCTTCAGATTGCAATACCGAATTACTTGCCACTTGATTACAGGCGTATGAACCGGAGTACTTCGAGGGCATCAAGCTGAAAGGGCGTAACTACAGAAATGTAACTATACAGGAGAGCAAAAACAAAGTCATAAACAAGTAAAATAAAGATAACTTTTTGTTTCTTGCTATAAGTTTCTGTTTTGTTTTTATGATTACAGGATTAAAATTAAAGCATTTATAACTGTAAAATTCTGATTGATAAATTCAGTATTTCCCATATTTTTCACTACATACGTCCTTAGATGTCGAAAGTGCTAATCTAAAGGTATAAATCTTCATATATAAATGGGTAACGATTACTGTAACGGCGTATGTCGACATACCCCCTTTGACTTCGAAAGATCTTTAGAATTAGCTGGGCGTATGTCACTTTACGCCCTTATGGTAGTATAATAAGTGAATGATACGCCCTTTTGGACAGGGGTAACCATGCTTAGGAATGGAGATATGTTACGCCCTTTCAGTATGTTTTAGAGCTGAAAAAATTATGTAGATACGCCCCAAAAAGTCTATTTCACATTTTTGGTAGTTACGCCCTTTCAGCTTGATGCCCTCGATATGCAGAAATGGTAAGTCTTTGGTTCACTCTGATTTGTGTGTTTACTCCTTTTTGTATTTTGTAGCAGCTGATGTTGTGTGCAGATTTCTTGTTTATGTATGTTAGCTTACTTTGTTTTACCTTTATCTGTACATATTAACTTGTTCTTGAAATAAAAAATCTTCTGAAAATATATAAAGCAAAATGCGGATGAAAGAGCCGAACGGCACCGACCTAGGCAACAAACCAGGATCAAATAGGTAACCTGTTACAAAGAGGGCAAGTTTGCAGCACCCGAAATCAACACGCATGTATGAATGTCATGTCATGTATGATAGTGGATGAAGCAAAGAATGTATGCCAGGAGCGAGCGTGCCGAATGTCGCTAGATTGTCTCTGCCTACCCCTCCGGGGAAGAGGCGTGATGTGATTATTGATTGATCTACTATAATATTTATTTATTTGTAATAAAGAGGTACCATTAGTTGTCATTAATCAACTAAATAAATAAACTGAGTTGTGTATTCTTTGTGACAACCCTATTTCTATAGAAATCTATTAAAAACTTAGAATCCTTATACCTCTGAGATCTCGCATGATGGATTTTCAATATTTTTTCAGTACGAAGGTACATTACTGTAGTGTTGTTTTTTTTTCTAATGTGACCATTATACGAGTCATTTTATACATATATGTATTAGTTATTGACATAATAATTATTTTTTCGTTTTTAGTGTCAATTCCGTAAAATGCACTTATAAAATGTTTTGTTAATTGGATTATGCGTTGGCGTAAGTGTATACTTTCGGAAGGGGCCTACTTTGAAGGCGATAAAATAAATTTGGAAGAATAAATAGCATTTTGAGTATTATTGGCCTTTTCCCGGTACTTTCTCACAGAGCAAAAAGAGTGCTTACCATTTTGTTCTTATCTTTATGGACCGGTGGTTGTGTCTTGTCCAGTGAGTCGTCCGTTTTCTCGTCCGAGTCGTGGTTGTGAGCGGCGGCCTGCGAGCTCCTACTCGATCTGGTCGCGCGCTCGTGACACACCGCCCTAGCCGTCACCGAGCGAGTTGTCTTCTCCTCTTCCTTAGGCTTTGGAGGAGGACCCTCGGGCATAGGAATCTTCTCTGGCTCAATGACAGCTTCAATTTCCTCCTTTATTTCTTCTTTCACTGGAGACAGAACAATTTCTTTTATGATCGGTTCCTCTACTATTTCCATTTTAACTTCGGCGACTTGCTTCGGCTCTAATGTAACAGGCGGTGATTCTTCCGCAGTTTCTATCTTCACAATAAGCGAAGCAGAATCCACGGTATCTTCTGCTTTTATCGGTTCCACCTTCAGGGATATAATTTCGGGCTCTGGCTTTTCTTCTTTGAAAATACTGTCAGATGCGGGAGCATCGCTGAAGGTAGTGCCCCATGTTTTAATAGGAGAGGTCAGCTCCATGTCAATCGGTGATTTTATATCTGTATTAATGACGGAAGGTCGTATTTCTGAAGGAGCTTCATTTGGAGTATCAGGAGGTGAGCCTTGCGACGATGAACTGGAACGGCGATGTCGACTTTGGCGCTTCTCTCTCAGAGTGTAATCGATCGCTTTTCTAGCGGCTACCGTACTGAAGCCGTTGAGTTTGCAGTGTTTAGGATTGCCACATGCGCACGGTTGCTTGCCGCCTTGATGGTCATGCGGGACTGTTATTTCTGTGCCGTCTAGTATATGTCCCAAGCTGACAATATAAACATGAAGAGTGCCCTTGACGATGCAATGCTGAAGCTCTGCATTGTATTTGCAGGAACGGCGAACAAAGCGAGCTTCATTGCCGAAGGTTCGAGTGTCGATACAGACTTGAGTATTGTCTTTCGGTAATCTATAGAAGAAGACGAAGGGTCCTGGTTTCTGACCTCCCGCTCTACTCGACATCTGTATTTGCGGTCTGTGCTGAGTTGAAAGCATGTATTTGCCTCTCAATTCCACAATAGGAGTGTTTTCTTTCAGGTCTCTCGTCGCAATCAGGATCTTCCCACCGGCATGCGGCACTGTGGTACAATAATGGGCAGCTATCGCTTGAGCCAAGTTCGGTGCATTACCGGGTTTGCTGCCATACTTCATGATCTTAGCGCGAAGTTCGGGGCTGTAGTGGTTTGTGACGGCCTGTTCGTAAGATTCGTGCCAGCCGCTCTGACCTGAACTTACTCCAGTGTATTTACTTCTGTTCATCATCATTTCCTTCTTCCGTTTCACTCTCTTCTCGGTGAGTTTGCGCTTGGTTCCCTTGCGAACTATGTCGGCTTTCTTAGGTCGCTTGACCGGGATTCTCTTGGGCTGAGGCGGAGGCGGCAGAGGGGGCGGTACCGGAGGTACATTGTTGTATGTGGTGACGCACGTGCCGCTCGTGTCACTATAAGTCGTCACAGTCAGTAACCTCTTCCTACGCAGGCCGGGTGCACGAAATGCCCCTTCCGAAGAATCGCTATCGGACGCAATGAGAGCGTTTAACTCTTCCCGTTTTCTCATTTGAAGAGCTCTGGCTCTCCTCCGCTCCACAGGCCGCGGCTGACAAAGCTCACATTGGTAAGCATCAGGAATGTTCTGCCTGTCGATTCCCATGCAGTCCACGTGCTGCCATTCCCCGCAACGATCACAACAGATCATGTAGCCGTCATCGTGCGTGAACTCGCAGATGCATCTCGTCTTTCCGTCCTCTTCGCCTTCTGGAGCTGTTTCCGTGTCGCTGCCGGCGCGATCCGGTTTGCGACCGTCGAGCGACGAGATTGCGGAAGCAGCATCGTCGTCCTCTCGCCTCGGACTGAGTAAAGTCGGTTTGTAAGTGAAGTTTCCGAGCGGCGGATCGATAGCGTCAGGGGAAGCCGGAAGCGGCACCGCACAAACGGTCACACTTTGCAATTCACTCGACTGAACTGTGCTCGTGACGACCGGAGGACTTCCCTTCGCTGGACTCGGCGGCGTAGCAGCGGGGGCGGGTGACACCGTAGGTGGAGCGCTGGTGATGACTGAAGGCGTACAAGTCGGCACGGGAGACAACTTCTGAGCGCACAGTGCGTACGTATGGTCGAGCATTACGAAAGCGAGTGTGTCGTGAGTGTAACGGATCATCTCTTCAGTAAGATTGGGTCTTTCTTCCATGCCGATAATGTCATCCGCCGTGTGCATTGTTGAAGGATCACCACTGCAAATAAAATTCAGGTTAGTGAATTTCAATTTAACAACTGACGCAAATGTTAATAAGCTCAGACTGAGCAATTTACACACCACAATAAAGCATCGACAATAGGAAAAGTGTCCAAAATCCGAGTGTCCACTCAGACAAAACATTGAAGCAGCATTACTAACCTTATATGCCTCCGATATTGAATAGGTTTTGGCGGCGGTGGTACGAAAGGCTCCAGCGAGGGCTGGCCATGCACCGGAGCACTAGATAACATTAACTTTGGCTGAGAGAGGGACTGCAGTATTTGCGCAGTCAAGTGTTGGTTGGCCGACATCTGAGTGATATTTGACGAAGGAAGAGCAGGCATCAGAGTGTCCGCCGTTGGATGCACATAGTTCTGGACGTATCGGAGACTGGGAGATCCCGACTGGACATAGTGCGGAGGCCTGTGATGGCTCACGCTGATAGGAGCAGTGGAAATGAGAACGGGTCCACAAGGAGATTGAAGCACCACTCTCTGTTCGTTCTTCCCAGTTTTCTGCGAGAGCAAAGGATGACTAGTCTTGTGTGTGGGACTAGACTTTTGAGGCGTACTTTTCGAGTTGGCTTCGGCACCGTAATTAGCACCCATCTTGGAGTTGATAAATGCGACTGACCAGTTTTTTATTTCTTGCTTGTTCCCCGCTTGGGTTTGCTGAATTATCTTGATGGATCTCGATTGACTCTTGCTCGAAGCAGTATTTTGTGAAGTGTTCTTTGCTTTCCCCAATGTGTTGAGTGGCTTCCTGCCCGGCTGAACTGTGAGCTTCGGTCCCGACACGACACGAGACAGAATATGGCATTGATTGTTGCCTGGAGGAACGCCCTGCGTCGAACTCTGGTTAGCGCCGTTGTTCACTTTATTCTGTATCTTGTTGGGGTTGGTGCTCTTTGGGAAAGTGTGCGCATGCGCCGCACTCTTCATGTGAGCTTGGCTTATCACCGTTGAGGTCATGTTGGGATAATTTACTGAAACTGGATTTTTAGGAGGTTTACTAATGACGGAGTGGTTACTGTGCTTGGGGTTAATGCTAGCGACGCTCGCGCTCAACTTATAAACGTGATCGGTGGAGCCGTAGAGTGCAGAGTCACTGCTCACGTACTGCTGCGTGTACGTTGCCACGCTCGAAGTTTTCGGAAGGGATATGTTACTCAATATCTGCACTTTAGAAGATTTGGGTCGCGTTATAAAGTTTGCTTCCGGGAGAATGTTAGTTCTCTGCGTCGGTTGGGGGAAGCTGTTGGAATATGTTTCGCTTGTGATTATAATCTGCGAGATGCCGGTAGGAGACGCCGCGCCTTCCAGAGACTTGCCATCGAGCGCCGGTCCACCTGTCGCCAGAATCGTCGGCAGCAGAAGCATTTGATTGCTGCTGGAGACACACGGAGCGGTCTGTATGGTGGCGATACTGCTCACGGTAGCGTCTACGTTCACCGTGTAACTCTGCGGCAGTTTAGTAATGTTGTGTACAAAGGCTGAGGTTACGACTGGCGTTGGGGTGGCGTAGCCGTCATCCGCCTCATCCTCCTCAGGGAGAGAGAATGGTCGCGGAGACTCCGGAGACAGTGTGTCCGCCGCGTGAGAAGCTCCCGATTGCTGCGGTGATTCCTCCTGGCTCTTGCTCTCGCTGTACGCGTGAACCTTGTCCAACTTGCCGCGATACACGTGCAGAGCCACCTGATCTGTTGAGTCCGGCTCAGAGGTGTCCTCGATCATGCCGCCGACGGGCGGCACATCCACGCTGGGGATACTCATACTATCTGCTAGTTTGTGTACCAGTAGCGGTTCGAAACCACTCGTGGAGGTGGTCGGCCCGAAATCCTAAAAATACACAAATAAATTAAAGTTATGGTTCCGCTTTATTGTTCATTTTGACACGTCAGTGAGGTGGTTGATTTCGTTATTTTTGTGTCCAATTTTTATCTCACTTCATTTCTTCAGGATTCAACCGAAGTCTTATCGGTAAACTTATCTAGCTTTTAATTGTTATTCCAATGGGGTCAACTTCATTTAATGTATAAAACGTTTTATCCTGACTTGTGGATGACTTTTTTTTAGTTCTATCTAAGTAACTAATACCTGAAATAAATTGAATTTATGATTGAATGATTCAATCATCTTGTAAAAAGTATGTACAAAAAAAACTTAAATAATAGCAGTATTATTTCAGAAATCCTTATATATTTTATATCATTACCATTTTCAGACCATGGTTTTCATTACACACACCACTCTCTTACTCTTCCATAACTCTTCCTTCTTAACCAAGTAGAGCACTTCTCCTGCATAGGTGTCGTGAAAAGGAATGCTCTTCTTAAAATTCCATGACAACAAAAACCCTAAGAGGACTCTCGTTTCCCTGGAGAAATCACCACATCCCTGAAGCCATCCACAAACCTAGACTCATCATTACAGAATCACTAAAAATGCGTTATAACATTATAATTCTAATTAAGTTTGATTTTACGAAACTGGATTTAAAGTTAAAAAAACTTAACACAAAATAACAATACGGTTTGTATTCAGTGCATATAACATCATGTTTAATTTAGGACTTGTAACTTGGCCGCATGTCGCCATACCAATAAATGTATAGCAGCGACCGGCCAAGTTACGCGCCGGCCTATCTAACAAATATTTCAACACGCTAACTATACAAATATAACCATTTTTGCATTTGAAATATAGACTATGCCGAGTGATGATGGATGTAGCAGATGCTATATAGTAACAGGGGCCCATAACGTGTTTGATGTGAACAAAAGACAGAACCTCACCTGTCGGGCCGCCGATTCAAATTCAACTGGAGTGGACATACTGACGTCACTCGCATCTTGGGACAAGCCCGAGACGACCGCGTGGAGCCTGAGGGCTCCCACACACTGGGGACTGTCTGAAAATCAATAAGCAACGTGTCAGTGTGCTCACACAATGTGTTGTATCATTCTATACACAGACGCCAGCATTTATGCATTCATACATTCATCGAATTATTTTTTTTATATTGGAACATAGAAACATAAGCATACATAACTAGAGATAAAGAGGATTTTTAGGTGATCGTTAGAAGAGGAGCGGTGGAAACTCAAATGCTAGTAAACTTATTGTGTAGAGTGATTTAAAAGATGAATTGTAGTGAAAGAATTTTGGACGAAAAGCTCTTAGTTTCCGAGAAAA
>WYDE02199245.1:0-10349 GCA_009867175.2 Adela reaumurella | reverse complement strand
TTGGGGTAGTGGTAGGGTAAGGGTATCGTAGGGTAGGGGAGGGTAGGGATATGGGATGGGGAGAGCATGGGCGGGGGGTAGCGGCGAAGGGGTATATACCGCGGGCGAAGCCGCGGGTAAAAGCTAGTAGCTATATAATTCCTCAAGCGGGACGCGGGTTCGATACCCACTGGGAGCACAAAATTTAAAACTTTAGAACTAAATGGCCGCTGACACTCCGGTGAAGGAAAACATCGTGAAGAAACCCACTTCCAAGCCGGTTGGTCACCATGGAAGTGTATAACTAAAATCCTCTCATGTCATGTAAATGATAGAGGCATGTACCCAGCAGTGGGGCGAATAAAATGGCTGCAAAAGAAAAGAAAAGAAAGATATAAGTATAGACCAAACGTTTAATTCGTAAACTACAAGATGAAATTTGACAAGGAAATAATCAGGCGTCCTCTGTAGAGATTCCCTGCGCGGTGTAGAAGTTTCCGGCCACGGGGCCCAGCATGGAGTGCTTCGTGGCGAAGGCGGCGATTTTGAAGAAGGCTCGGTCTCTCCTGCGGTAACATCATCAAATCAAATTATTAAATCCAAGTAAATATTTTTTTTATTAAGAATAAATAAAAGTTCCTACCTACCTAAAATAAAAAAAATAAATAAAGTAATTCTCTTTCACCATGGGGCCAACTGCATTGACTCCAGCCATGATGGAAGCAGTGCTCGCTCGTTGAATGGCCAGGCTGATCCTCTGCCCGATATGTTAGAATGTTATGAACATCGAATTCAAAATTTGAGATTCTATTATGTAACATGACAGGCGAAGGCTAGACAAACAGAAGGATAAACAATTAGAATTTTCAAAACATTCTTACAAAGTTTAATTTGGAAGAAAACTTTTCAACAGCACATTTTCATAAAATTACGGAGTCTATGGTCTATTAGTCGTTGGTCGCATCGCCCGTCTAAGCCGAATCGCCAACCCATTTACACGGATCTATAAAAATCGCAGGTGACTAGTTCATTCTGCATCAAAATGTCGACGAGAACAGTTCTACTGCGTACTGGCATTGAAATTATTCGACAAGCTATTATTCAAGACTTACTTGAAGAGTGTAAATTCAAGAAAAAGGGAAGGAAGAAGCCGAAAATCTGGGTACGCCAATGGATTTGTCGACGTGAAACATTGGGCGTTTCAAATAATTTATTACTGGAATTGGCTACAGAAGATCCTGACGATTTTAGGAAACGATTAAGAATAACTACTCATCAGTTTGTAGATTTACTGCGCGACATAACTCCGCTTATCAAAAAATGTGATACCAATATGCGTGAAGCACTATCGCCGAGAATCAAATTACAAATAGTCTTGAAGTTTTTGGCTACTGGTGATAACTATCCAAGTCTAGCAGAATCATTCCGAGTTCCAGAATACACTATTTCACTATTTTTGAAGGATGTGTTGGATGCTATATATAAAGTTTTACAAGACTATGTTAAGGTAAGTGAAAATCATTATTATTTTATGCACGTTTCTTTATTCGAAAAAAAAAGAAGTTACCAAAAAATACTTAGATCTACTACAAAAGAAGTTACCAAAAAATACTTAGGCCTACTACAAAAGAAGTACCAAAAATCACTCAGGCCTACTGCTAAATTAGGACTTACTACATTCTAATAATTATTTAAGTTATCTTCAGTATCGAAGCACGACATAATAGCTTGACTAAGAATGTTGATGTTCTTTCCTTTCTCGCTGTTTTCTCCTTTTGCACTGGCATCAAAAAGGTTTTCATCGAGAATAGTCGACGTAGCGGGAATCGCCGTTTCGGGAATCGCGATAGCGGGCATTCGCTGTTGCGCCTACAGCACGTATATTACGAGTTAAAACCTCGTTGCTCACCCATGTTGATCATTAGAATTTAGTATGCAACACGGTGATGTGAACGTGTTGCTTCACCGTGTTGTATACTAAATTCTAGCGATCAAAACGGGTGACCGTACTCGTAATGAGGCTACTGGGCTGGCTGGCTGTGCTCTGTGCAGCGCAGCGCTTGCGTGTGTGCGCGCCTTTTATCGAGAGTTTTGCGTGCGTTCGTCGATAGGTTGTATGTGTAACTTAAATTGGCAGTTGGTTGGCTCAAATCCATCTTTTCTAGCCAGCTGGTCGGTGCTGCTTTCTGCTGGCCATTGCTACTCGCGGGAATAAGACCGCAGGCAGTTCCTCATTCCCTTTGTCCCTGCTGGAGTGAGTGGCATGCGTGGCATGAGTCGAGAAATTTTACTTGCTGTGTGTGCTTGCTTTTTTTGCGCGGCAACACAGCCAGCAGAACATGTTCACCTCACCCCACCCAACGCAACACGCAACGCACGCATTGTCCATCTGATAGCCATACTACCGATTATTTCTGAATCTTCAGTAATTTTTTGTGGTGTGGTGTGGTGTGGCTAGATAGGGCGGTGTATTATGTATGAGTGAACAATACGCGGATCTATAGATAAGAGTGAAGTGAGTAATAAATAAAACATTTCGTTTTGGCCAACAGGCAGTTTTATATCCTCTTTGTTTGGCCAACAGTGACGGGAATCAAAAATTGAAGCGAGTTAACTCGATCTTTATTTTATCGAGTGGATTGGTGGCGTCGTTTCACTGTTCGCGCTATCTTGCCTGTGGAGTGATGGAGTCTCGCCGTGGGCGCGAGCATCGGTTGATCCGTGTGTGGTGAGAGGGTCGTCGCACCGTTATGTCGATAGGCGCTTGGCGCGCTTTGGGCCGATGAGCGCTCCCGAGCGACGCCGAGATGATCGCGAACCTGCCTCTGCTGTTCTGCAACGGCAACCCGACCGGGCTGCCCAATATCTCGACGTCACAGCTCGAGCGGTTCATCACGTTCATGGTGACGTGCTCTTGGGGCCACGATACAGTCCGAGAGATCCTTCAGCCTGCTTGGTGGCCAAACGATGTGGAATTTTCATACCCATTCGTGCGTCCGCGCCGCGTACCCGCCGACTGGGACCTGCGTCTCAAGCGGCTTGTACGCAAGTGTTACGACTACCACAAGAGCGCCTTCCTCCTCGTCTTCTCGGCGCAGCTTTCGCGGCACCCGCGACACCGCCTGCGCTATGTTGACAACCGAGACCATACCACCTCGCTCTACCACAAGCCGACCGACCGTTTGCTCGTCACATTTCGCAATGAGAACCTCTACTACGACCAGGGGCCGCCTAAGCTACCACCTAAACGCGAACCGAGCGCGGCCTCGGGCGAGGAGCCGAGCGCACCAGACATTTACCTTTGCGACCACTGCGACAGCCACTTTGACAATCCGGAGACGCTGCGGGTGCACGAGCGGCTTTGCAATAACGAGGAGGTCCCGGAGGTGACCGAGTGTGTCGGTGGACTACCCGAGTTCCTCGCTGCTCTGCGGTTGAGGCCTGTGGAGGAGGAAGGGGCTACGTCTACCGCAGCGGAGACGGCGCAACGTTCGCGGCACAAACGCTCTACCGCCGTTGTCGACCGAGGTCCTCCCTATCCTTTCTCATCGCTCGCCGGCCGTCGAGCCACACGACCCGCTAGAGATCTCTCTGCATATCGGGAAAAGATCGAACGATATTGCTGCACGGTTCCATTCAGCAGCAAAAATAGATGGGGCATTTCCCCGAAAGGAAATCAATTTCCTGTACGGTATCGTCGGCCCATCGACTATTGGACCAGACGTCACACGTTTCCCGGGCAGCGATACAAGCAGCTGCTCGACCTGGAGGGACAGCTGTTACTTCTAAAGTGTCGTCCGGTACGCGTGGTCGCCGAGCGGATGTCACTTGAGGAGATGAACGCGTACATCGAGGAACTCCGTAAGACGGCGGCGACACGTGCAGAAGAGGACATCGAGTTTGTAGCAGAGTCTGCAGAGGCGGCGACAGAGCCTCCGCGCACAAAATCGAGCGCAGACCCGCTCAAGTGTGAAGTTATAGACTTGTGCTCAGATGACGAAGCGCCAAAAGAAAATAGTGACCCGCGAGCGGGGATCACGTGCGTGATGCGCGGCGGTGCGGTGCTGCGGCGTACAGCGGCAACTCCGTACGTGCAACCAGCGGAGCCCTGCGGCGCGGCACGCCGCCGGCCTGCTGTCCTCCAGCCCCACCCCGTGATACTCTTCACGCAGAGCCTAAAGGTGCCCATCATCTCTCTAGATTGAATTTCACTTCAAAGTTGCACTGCTCGAGGAGGCAGTTTAACTGTGGACTCGGTAGTGTAATATTACAATAAACTTATGTCAGAAATATGTGTAATATTGTAGAAGTTTTGTCTGTATCTATACAAATCTTAATTTTTTTTCTGTCAATATGAAACGTGAAAGCCAGGGCAACAATTATTTTCTGTTTTGGGCTTAGTTTTTTGTCTTGCATTAAGTTATTAGTGCACTACTTCGATGGGTCTCTTTGGTCTCTTATTTGTTATTACCAGCATATTTTGGTCAGCGGTCCTTTTCATAATTTTATTCCACATCAATACTCTTCCTATGTAATTATAATAACCTAGGCGGAATTTACTATTTGTGAAATAGTGAATTATCTGATCACTTCCAGTATGTTCCTACGTGTGGTTGCAATATAGAAATTTGACAATCTTAACTAACTTAAATATTATTTAAAGGTCTGGTCCCAGAAGTGACCCTTGTGGTACTCTTGCTTCTATACCACTGAATACTGTATACAATTTAATTACTTTCTCTTGTAATATCCTGATTTAAGCTTAAAGAACTTGGTGACTTTAATATGTAGTGAGGGGAAATATTGTTTTTAATTTGAAAACAGGATTTTTGTACACAGTACTTTGTCAAAGGCTTGATTGGTGTTTATGAAAACTTTAGTCAGTTCATTAAAAGCAACGCATTACTTACTCTTTGCACTTGCTGGATAGTCCATAGGTTTAACTCCAAATTTGTGGTAAGTGGTTTAACTGCATCACGGTTGTATAAAAAATATCTTGTGTAAAAGATTTTATTCTCTCCATATTTTTGATAATACACATATGTAACTAGATTAATGGTCTGTATGAGTGCAAATGATTCCAATTCTGGTATCATCACTATTTAAAATTTCAGGGGCGGGTTTAGAACATGAATACGCTTGAAAAATAAATGGGCTTACAACTATTAACTTCAAAAAGACTCGGCCTGTGGAAACAAAAAGAGGCTAAATTGCAAAAAAAATAATATATATACTTATATATAAAAATATATATGTTATATCAAAAACTGCATACCCACCAAAATGATAAGCATTTCACCTTAAATATATTATACTGCATTACTTACTAAGTACCTACGTCCATACTAATAACTATTTAATTTTTCCATAAATCTTCATTTATAATAAAATGGTGTATGAGCCTAAAAAAACAGATTTTATAAATGAACACTGGGTTAATTTATAGATGCTTTTAGGGTGTAAATTTTAGACAGACATTCTCCGGTCAATGTAGTATGTTTGGATTATGGAAAAGATTTTGACCGTGTTTCGCCCAGATAACTTGTTGCTAAATTAGAAGATTTTGCCATTCCATGCAAACTCCTAAAGTGGATAGAGCCTATGTCAATTATATACAACTGCAGGTGTACAAATAAGAGAAACTCGTTCTGAACCTAAGCCAGTTGGAGTGGTGTTCCGCAAGGGTCAGTGATCGGTGCAACGCTCTACAATGTATACATATATAAAGGATCCTTACTCTATTAATGAATGCAAACAAATTCTTTCCTGACGATTGAGAGTAGGTACCTCACTAATGCAGCCACCAGCTATAGTAAACTGAAAGATGATCTGAACAACATACACCAGTGGTCTTCGATCTGGCTGTTCAAATTAAATGCCCTAAACATGTACAACTCTCCATCTAGGAATGCCAATTCCCAGACTGGCTTATCAACTGAATCACATACAGATGCAGCCTTTTACATGGCAGAGGGTCTGGGTTTAGCCATCAGCTATGATCTGAAATGGGAGCCTCACATATCATAAATCGTCAAAATAGACAACTCTCTGTTATACCTGACTAAAAAGGCCTTTCATCTCTTTCAACAGCATAAAATAATTGGTCTTACAGATTTCTGTATTTCAAAAAGTGTACCAATGAGACGAGAGGAAACCCAATCTTGCTTCGACCACTCTTTGAACCATTCACCAGTCATTATCACACTAAATAGTGAGACAGTAGTGAAGCCAACAAAGGGTGTGCTGCACAACAATAAAATTGACTGGGAGAGTTTCAGAAAATCAATAGCAGAAACCTTACCCTACCTTATATAAGCCTATGAAGAACTGGATCAGGCATATGAAAACTTCACTACCTGTGTGCAAGCAGCTGCATGGAACGCCACTCCGACATGCAATTACAATGAGGCAGGAAAACTACCCCAAGAAATTTCTGATAAAATAAATGAAAAACACAAAATCCGTAAGCAATAACAGAAGACCAGGGCCCCGTTATTAAAACCAAACTGAATCAACTGATTAAAGAGGTGAAGGACCTGCTTAACATGGACAAAAATCAAGGAATACTAAGCTATCTCCGTAACTTGGATGCTACGTCATCAACGGATTACTCATTATGGCAGGCCACATAAAAGTTAAAACAACCCATGACTCAACAACCCTAATTAAAAGAAATACTAATGAGTGGGCCAAAAACAATGTGTACAAGGCCAATACTTCTGCTGACCATGTCTCAGGAGTATTTACCCCCTATCCTTTCGAGAGATATCCAGAAGGTGAGCTAGTCGTTAACTCACTCTGAAGGATGAAATCCTTAATGACAAAAAAAAGGAGAAATTAGGAAATTTAGCAAGACATAAGTCTCAGCCACTATGCTGCGGCTCTAATACTCCCAAAATGTAAAGTATCAGAGGCGATTATGATTTTAAAACCCATTTTCTCAAGACGCAAGCAAATGAGCCTGCAACTACGCAAGATGTACTGGATGTTTAACCGCAATTCCCAAAATTATCTTTGGAATCAAAGCTGCTATTTAACAAAGCCATCATAAAACCAGTGTAGACATATAGAATACAACTTTATGCATAGCTTGTAAAGCAAAATACAGATATCATTCAGATGTTCTGGTCAAAAATGCTTCTCTTAATTACAGCTGTCCCCATGGTACGTCACCAAACCTGCACACTGACCTAAAGGAACCAATAAGGAATAAACTGAGATATCTAAAAAACATACAGGTTGCACCTGGAAGTGCATCTGCATTCACTAGTTATACATGTGGTTCCTGGGCCTAGATTCTTCGGACTCCATACGTTTTGTTTCAGCACTGAGAGTGTTTTTTTTCTCTCTGACAGCAGCTGTGACAGAGGGCGCTCTCAGCGCTGAAACATAATGTACAGATTTACAGCATAGACACGCTACTAGAGTTTTCTTGAAAGACAACGGGGATGCATCAGTGGACACACAAATGTAATAAAAAAGTATATAACTAAAATCTGGGGAAATATAAGATTAATAATCATTTAAAAATATATAATTAGCAAAGTACTGGAAATACGTCGTTTGGAGTTAGACTGTAATCCACTGTTTGGAGTTAGCCTATAGTCTCTGCTGGCAATGGGCGCGGATATTTAACTAATTGAATGATATTTTGAACTTGAACTACAATTACTTACAAAGTTACAAAAAAATACCAAATTATAAAAAAAAGTACGAGAAAAAATAAAGAGAGGACTTACTGCCACTGAAGACAAGGTCACCTTTGTAAAGCCTGGTGAAAACGTGATGAGAGTTCAGCAAAGGCCCTACTCTATACTGGGAGCTGGAACAGACTGGATGATTTACACGGATACACGTGAGAAACATTACCAGATCCCTCTGGATATATGCGCATCATCTCTGAGATCGGATATCCTCATATATTCAAAATCTACACGACATGTGATACTAGTGGAGCTGACAGTCCCGTGGGAAACAAATATACCAAAGGACCACGAGTTCAAGACAAACAAATACTGTCCTCTACTTGACCAAATAATTCGGAGGGGTTACAGAGCAGAACTTTACGCCGTAGAGGTTGGTGCCAGAGGGCTACCGGCTAAATCGATCTACAATCTTTTCAAGAAACTGGGGCTGACAAGACCATTGGTGAGCTGTTATATGGAAAGAGTATCAAAGGCGTCTCTCGCAGCCTCGTACCACGTATGGATAGGGGCGTGCGTGGAGGGAGTCACTGAGTTCAGATAGTGCACGTCCGAGTAACGGGTCAGACTCGCTGATAGCCCAAATAGACCCAAATAGCCGGCTGAAACGTCAAGTCGACTGATAAGCACGCGTGGTGGCCACCAAACTGACTCGGTGACTTCCTCCCTGTCTTCAATGGGTCCAGGAAATGCTCTTGGTGATGAAGCCATTGCAAGCTGAGTTTGTTTCTCTCAATGTATTATGTATGGATGTGCACTGGTAAAATATTTGAGGTAATACTTTTGTAATTTGTCCGTTCCGGGTGTTTTCCAGTTTTTTAGATTTCCTACTGCACTTTCGCTACTTACTGCATTAATGCTATTTCAGTTATTGTACTAAAATTATTACTCTGAATTATTGGTAGGTATTTTTTCTGCAATTTTTTTAAGCAGAGCGCTCAAACTATCAATGTGAACAGGTTGACTGAAAATAAAATTCCTCTATTTTGTTCTTGGTGGGGATTGTTTTAGGAGTTAGAGTGGAATTTTCCCGAAGTCGTGACATGCGGAAATCCTGAATAGGTAGATTATATGAAATCTACCTAACAAGATTGTTTCTTTCACTTTGTCGAGTCATTTCGAACGCATTACACAACATCACGTCTCACCGCTCACTTAATTCTCACTACTACACTGGACAATAAATACACATAATAAAACTTAAATACCTAATAACATAAACGTAACAAAAAATACAATATTTCTTTACAGATTGCAAACTTTATTGAAATATCAAAATTAAATTTGGAAACATACATATATATCACTCACGCTTAATCCCACAATCGTTGTAAGCAGAGCAATCGGTGTTGTGCTGCATTAACTCCGGTAAATTACAGCACAATACCAACCAACACGTTTCGCAAGGTATTCGGACAAGATATCAAGCAGCATGTAAGTACGAGGACCCACTTATTGCGTGACTCGGTGGAAGTATCGAGAGGTGGCGAGCCCGCCGCCTTTTATCACGGCATCTTGTCTTTATCCCTTAGTCGCCTTTTACGACATGCATGGGAAGAGATGTAGTGGGGTCATTCTTTTAAGTACAGGCCCTACACGGTACTACCGGCCCCACACATTGGAAACAGTGCTTACATATTACTGTAAATTCTGCAGCCGCTGTACCCCACGAGGTGAACGTATGCGACCATCTGCTGCAGCTTGTCCTCGTCAGGAGTGCTGGTGCTGGCCAACACGAGGGGTGTCATCCGGTTGCACAACATCAGAAACAGGAATTCATTAATCTTCTTCCACCTAGTAGGGAGATACTTATAACTCGGTGACATCGTGTGATCTGTGGTCGTTTCCTTCTGCACGACAAATGTGTCCAGATCACCCGTATTATTCCTTTGAACTATCACAGAGATGAGATCCACATTTCCAGTGACTCGCCATGGCACTCTTCGTATCAGCAACATGAGGTTAATCGCTGATTCTGGGTAGTCCTTTATAATGTAGTTGTACTGTCGGCTCTGCTCCGCGGTGAGCTCGCTGATGTTGATGATCGTAGTTATGTTGTGTTCCGGATCACTACACGCGTTCCCGTTGACAGCCGATTCCGTCCAACTGTAGATGACGGTCCAGTTGCCGATGAGGTCTCGAGGGTACACTTGGGAGTCTCCGCCAAACTCATCACAGCTGGTCTGGTTGCCGGAAGGGAAGCTCCACGCGGGCACCGCCAGCGCGACCAGACACGACCACACAGCCCAACACATTGTGATAAAATGCCACAAGAGTGAAAGCGTTTCTACAAGTTCTTTTGCAGCGCACCATAGCTCACAGTGATAACCTCCCTTGTCTGGTAGCGGAGGTTAGTGAAGATCACATTGTCATTATATTTCTAGTGATAAAAGTTATTTTTACAATGTATATTTAGATAGCAATTAATGAAAATAATATTTGTGTAGTATTTTTATAGCCTTGATGTGATTTTAAGTAAATTTAGTGGAAATAAGGAGATTCCGATGTCACAATTTTGGGTAAAATTCCACTATATCTGCACTTGTTCAGAAAATAGATAAGAGAAGTCGTCCGTCCCCATATATATATATGAAGAAGGTGTTGAACTCAGCATTCAATGGCTTCACCGAACATATCCGGGCCCATTGGCAGTAGAAAAGGGTGTCC
>WYDE02199244.1:0-16394 GCA_009867175.2 Adela reaumurella | reverse complement strand
TTTTGGTGTATTTTACATTCATTTACTACACAATTTTCAATATCAGGATTACAGGAGATGCCATTTAAAAAAAAATATAAGTAATTTCTATAGTGCCATTACTTTTGCGCCACCCGTTATAATATAATATAATATAATATTATAAATAAAAATTCGTTCCTACCTTCATCTGTGCTTTCACTGGGATTTGTACGTCATGTATCATGCATAGGTAATATAATATACGAGACATCGACAGTGATTCCCTTGTTTACTGAATTACATCCAGCGGATTTGAGTGTTTTCTATACATGAGGAAGTATAATACTATACCTAATAAAGTAAAGAAAATAAAGTAGAACAGAATCTTGATGTTTTTTTTAAAGAATAATGTCATAACCGGTTAGAATTAAAATTCAATGGACGTGAAATCAAATTATTTGATACAATGGTACGTGCGGGGTGAGGAGTGTGTAACCATAGAACTAACACACTAGCAGCAGACTTCGCAGCACACTTACACTGTTAGCGATCAGTAGGAAGAGTGGGGCCCTGGATATTCTTCGTTCACACTATAAGTATTTCACAAAGAAATGCCATAATGTTTTATTATTATTTATTTGAATTTGCAACATTTCACCATATTCCCGTGCAGACAACACGATTTCAGTTGAAAAATGCCTCAGCGTTTAGGTCAGGCATTTATTGTGCATGCATGCTCGATCTATTCTAGAATATCTAGATCCAGTTGACTAGATCTAGGACTGAGATGAAAAATGCGTTTGTCTGGCGTGCAAGGCGAGAGTTAACACACATTTTTATGTCTGGAGCATACGTGATGCACTTCGTTGGATGCAATTAAAACAGATGAGGAGGAAATGTCTTCAGTCTTTAGGAGTAATGGAGTTTTAAAGAGGTTTCAGTCATCTTGAAGAGTTATTTACAATTTTCTAGATGTAGTGTTCGAATTTTTAGTATTTAAATCTAGGTATAGTTACTTATCTATAAGTATTTAAGGCACAAACCACTGCATAGACTGAGCACACTCACATGTCTCTAAAGACGTCCGCATTTGCTTTATTTGAGGAGAATCAGTGGTCGCTGCTTTTTAGGTGTGGCCGCTGCTTACGATAATGTTCTAATTCATACCTTGAAAAAACTTCTCAAACTAAGATGACTCCTTAACTCAAAACTAAGATGACTCATTTCATTGCTAATCTCCTCAATCAGTGATTATTTTATATCCGTAATGATGTGATGGAAAAGTACATCACATGGTAGTAATATGGAAAGGGTTTCCGCAAGGTTTCGTCTTTAGCCCGACGCTTTACAATGTAAACACCCAGTACGTTACAATATCGTCCCCTCGATTTCTACAATATGCAGGCAATCTGTATCTGTACACCTCCAACAAATGTATCTATCAGTCCCTAAATTGTTGTCTTCTGTAACTGTATTGATAGCTTACTGTGCTGTAGCACACGGTTTGGTTTAAGAAGCTGATGCACAACTCACTTATCAGCAGCCATATAGTCTAGTAGTATTCTAAAAAGTGCAAAAAAAACTTCCTCAACAAACTAGATCTAATTTATGTAACTATAGATCAAATCACTCTTACCGGAACAATAAATCTAATGCAATAAACTCCTTACAGATGGAATGCTTCATTCCCATTCTCTACCTGCTTACGTGGACCAGTGCCTTTTTAGAGCTATCCAATTCTCAGATCACATTAGATCACATTACTTTAATTAAATAACTTAAACCTTCTAATGAGTAACACTTTGAATAAGTGGTATTGGTTTAAAAAAAACCGAAATCCACACATTTTTCAAAGTTCATCAACAATCCTTATATTAAAAGCACCCACGCATCGCTCTCAATACCAAACCCGTTCATACAACGTCTTTTGAAGCTGTTCTCGTGAAACGGAAAGTACATTTCCAGTCACCGAAATAGTTCCCATCGAGCAAAAATACAACCATTAATGCCTTCAATTCATCCTAGCACCTTGGTTCTGTAAACTTAAAAGTAGCAAAAAATAAAACTAAATTTTGAGTGGTATGACAATAAAATAGCAACTTTGGTACGATTACTAATTTTAAACTCTTCATTATGTACCTACGTGTGGATTAGAGGAAGGATCCTTTAAACATATCGTTTTCCCATGTCCCATATCCTATCCCATAACTGTGCATCCTCGATCAAATTTAAACCTCCATTATCCTGCTCTTAATTTTAACTTGTAGCTTATCCTCTTCTTGAAACCAATATGCTCCAACCAATTTTTCTCAAGTTCTATTGGACTGAATTCAAATTTTTTAGTCTTAATGATAGGTGAAATCATTTACGTTATTTAGCAATTTACTGTTACTATTTAAAGTCACATGACTGAGTGAAGAGACTACGCCACGATTTCAACCAATCTATTTTCATGAGGCGTATCGAACACAGGGTCGTGGGGGCGGGCGACTAGAATGGCCGTAACGAGTGCATAAATGCTTACGATCGGTTGAAACTTCTTCACTCACTCGTGTGATGTTAGCACGGTAGCAGTCTTGCCACGTGTATGGTTACAAGTCAGTTATACAGAAGACAAACATAAAAATAAATAGTAGTGGAGACTCAATATAAATAAAACATTTGGAGATTTCTGTACATTTTATCGACGAGTGTCAGATCAGCAGAGCGGACAAGAGCGTGTCTCTCAAGCGGGAAGTGCAGGTTCGATCCCCACTGGGAGCACAATATTAGGAAAAATAGAATTTGTGCTAAAATGGCTGCTGACATGCTGGTGTAGGAAAGAAACATCGTGAGGAAACCCACTTCCATCCAAGCCGGATGGTCTCCGTGGAATGTCATTTAAATGAGAGAGGGATGTACCCTGCAGTGGGGCAAATAAAATCTGCAAAGGAAGGAATGTAGATAAATTTTATTCACAATTTTATAATCATACATGTAACTACATGAATTTCAAATTAAACAGTAGCAGTAGAAAATGAAGAATGACCCCAATGCATCTCTTCTCATGCATGTCGTAAAAGGCGACTAAGGGAAGGGCGACAGGTTCGCCACCTCTCACCTTGGCACGGTACTTCTACCAAGTGGTGCATTAGGTGGGTCTTCGTGCCTTACATGCTGCTTGATATCTTGTTCGAAACCTTGCGAAATGTGGTGGTCGGTGTTGTGATGTAATTTACCAGATTTCTTGAAGCACAACACCGATTGCTCTGCTTACCCCGATTGTCGGGATTCAGTGTGACTGTGTGACAGTGATATGTATGTATGTATGAGTAGAAATATTTCTTCAAAATTAGTGATGACTATCTAATGATATCTCAATCGATTTATTTGAAAGATTCAATGTTATTTTTTTTATTTTCGTGTAGGGACAAACTGTTCACTATTCTTGTATGGATGACGTGTCCTTTGACATCTCCGTATTCACTTGACCGGGTTTTTCAAATGGTGATTGATATGCATATTACGAATGTACGTATTGAAAACATGGCGGCTTTATAATAAACTGTAAATTTTTATTGAAAATATTGATCTGAACTAGTTATAACTGGGGCTGTTCTTGTAGCTTATGAAATTTAGAATTAAATGCCATAGATATTTTTCATAATTCATGTGTGTTAAAAAAACAGAAAACGAATACGTTAGTTAATTTTTCGAAATAATGAATTATTTAATGTACAGTTTTTTATCCAATAAAACAAATCATTTCTCTTTCTTTCTTTTGCAGCCAATTTATTCGCGCCACTACTGGGTATAGGCCACTCTCACTTACATGATATGAGAGGATTTTAGTCATACATTTCCAGGGTGACCAACCGGCTTGGAAGTGGGTTTCCTCACGATGTTTTACTTCACCGGAGTGTCAGCGGTCATTTAGCACAAATTCACTCACTTGAGAGGCGTGCTCTTGCCCGCTCGACCAATCTGACACCATAAACTAATATCAGACTAATAAAAGACACCATACAATAAATAAAAACAATAAATTGCACAATAATTTAAATGATTTATTCTATCTAATAAGTCTAAATAAAACAGTGGAATTAGGTTTAATAGAACTTGAGAAATAAAATTATAACTAATGCACGACGAATCGACCCAACTTTGCCGTATAAAATCCTGAATGACTTGGAAACTAAAGGTCGAATATATAATGTATTAAAGCCTTTTTTGTAGCTTATGAGCTAAGACATCTCGTGGTGATAATATTGTGCGGTCGAACTGGGATGACCTGTATATGAAGTGTCGTTTTGTTAAAAAAAAATCAATTTGAATCGTTGAAACAGTAGGCCTCTGTTCCCAATTATTTGTCCTTCTAATATAATGGGAAGAAATATTCCCAATAGACTCAAACAAATAACTCGATAATATATAATGTTTCTAGCACTTACGCTTTCTTCGATGCCCAGATTTGAAGCCGTGAGTGATTCCACGAATTTCTCTAACACCGGCGTGGTTGTAGAGTACCTACCTACTGACAAACGGTGACTATAAGAATAGGCACTCTGTTCGACCGTAACAGATATAGTCTAGCTTCTGTTTCAGGCATGCATCGGAAGTCAATGGAAGCGGCGCACCAGCTGAAGGATGACGGGACTGGCTCGGACAGGGAGGGCGAGGGTGCGGGGACCGGGACAGGCTCCGCGGGGGAGAGGGAGCCGAGCGAGGCCGGCAGCTCCTCGCCCAGACACTCCAGAGACAGCTCAGAGCCTAGAGACAACCAGGTAGATGCCTCTGCATGTATATACATAACACTCCGGACTCTCCGCAGAACTCAGGCTTCAGGTCATCCAGATTAACCACGTATAGACGCCTCTGTTACATTATATGTGACAGCGATAGATAAGCTCTTGTGAGCTGAGCTTGTGAGTGAGGCTCTTGTAAGCTCTGGTGATATGAAATCTTAACTCACTATGCCTTCGTCGCCATTGTCGAAAAAAAGCAACGAATGTGGTGCATTACGAAAAGCAGAAGAATTCGCTTCTATTGATGAAATTGACTACTCCTGTCTCCTACAATTATGCATTCAATTTCCAGATAGAATGGCCTATATCAATTTCGAATATTAAAAAACTAACCATCTCTGAATTTCTTTGCTGAATAGTCTCTGTCGATACAATACCTAACTACCTACAATACCTAATTATTGCGATGGTGAGCTCATACGTCGAGGACAAATTTGGAATCTCTATTGCAGACTACGTACAACTGTCTAACAATAATTCGCAACATGGCATTTTGTATCCTCAACAGTCTACCCATATGGCGACTTCACAGCCTCTGAAGCTAGTAGCTTCATCCACGGAAACTCCATCTACCATAGAAAGATTTCCTAACTTGGAGTTTTGTTTTCTCAACAGAACAGCAATCTCTCGACCACGCAGTCTCTGTTGCTGGTAGCTTCTTCCCCCGAGAGTTCGCGTAGCGAACAGAGTATAATCGAGTCGCGAAGCGATAAGAGTTCACAACTTGGCGTTTTGTTTAGTCAACAGCTCAACGACTCTCAGTATCTGAATCTGGCAGTCCATTGCCCCAATAGCTCGTGTAGCGAAGGAGTTTATAACTTGTTTTTTTTTAACTCATTAACCCAACAATCTATGGACCTCGTAGTTTCTAAAGGTGGCAATTCCTTTCCCAGAGAGCACGTCTAGTGAAGAAAGACAATAGGTATACTGGTAGGTATACTTCACAGCACAACAATCTGTTGGCCTTGCAGCCGCTGAAACTAGCAGCTCCTTCCCCGAGAGCTTGTGTAGCGAAGGAGTTGATTACTTAAAATTGTGTTAACTCAACAGCCCAGCAATTTGTCGACCTCGCAGCCTATGAAGCTGGCAGCTCCATCCCCCGAGAGCTCGTCCAGCCGCGAGCCGAGCTACGACGACCCGGAGGTGTTCCGCAACAACTCCATCGCATGCCTGCGGGCGAAGGCACAGGAGCACCAGGCCAGGCTGCTCGGCTCTGGCCTACTCTTACAGGTTCGTTAGCAGCTTTTCTCTATTGAGATGTGTAGCTATCCCGTGCGTGTCTATCATCTTACGTCGACTCGAGCCGTGTAATTAATGTGTAAGTAATTATGTCGAGTGTCCTGTATGAATTCCGATACGAGATTCTAGCAAAGTCACTGAATGAAGGTCGGTCGAAGCGGCTATGAAACATAGTTCGTGCTTCCCGTCCAGTTCAGTGTAGCCGGCTGGAATTGAGGGAAGCGCTGACATGGCACCACGCACCTTGCCAATGTGTTTAGGCTGACATCAATTGTACCAGAAGAACTGGTGCATTAGGTGATGTAGCCTTCCGTGTCAGTTTCCATAAAAATAAAGTCGAAGATCTGAGACCGATCTTAGTCTCGAACATAGGAACGACAATGAATGTCAGCCTAAAGGCTAATTTACGCTGAGGCAACAACGGCCGACATTGTGGCATGCTACACTGTCTCTTTCTTTTTCTTTCTTGTTGTTGGCGTGCTAGAAAGAAAAAGAAAGAGACAGTGTAGCATGCCACAATGTCGGCCGTTGTTGCCTCAGCGTAAATTAGCCTTTATATAGCCAATAAAATAAGATTACCCTCAAATCTGAATGAATGAATGAGTGAATGAATGAATAATTGCTCAATGTCTGTAACAATGATGATTTGGAGTCATTTGTTTTCGTAGCGGGGATCGTGGCATCAAATATCACGCTATAAAACCGAACCGGCCAGTACTTTTAAACAGTGAAAAGCCCCGGTACACATTGGTGGAGTGCCGTAGAGTGTTGCAACTAGGGTAACCATACGTCAGGATTTATCCTGACATGTCAGGATTTTTAGGCAATTGTCAGGATTCCGGCCGAACTTCTGGATTTTTTATTATTTCATGAAATACGAAATATCGCACACTTTTTTATTTGTAATGATGACTAAATTATGTTTCTGCAAAGTAAAGCACCACGTCTCACGATCTAGGTTTATTTATTCATAAAATTTTATTAAAACTTGCTGGCTAGCTTCGTTCTCCGCATCATCTGTCTATTAGTTGATTCTCGTCAATCAAAGCAAGCTCCTTTGCGCGTTTTAGCTTATTTTTTAATTATATTTCATGGAAGTAGAAGATGAAGTAGTTACTTGTGACATTACGCTGACATAACGTTGCGAGAGACCGCGGCAAAAATGTCAGGACATTTGCATAAGAATCCTACCAAATGTCAGGACTTTTCAGTTTTCCATCTGGTAACCCTAGTTGCAACGAGCCTAAGGCGTACGTGTACCCTCCCCGAAACCTATAGTCACGAACACTAACACAACACAAGACGCACGTAAGACACCCGGCTCCCTCCTCGCCAACCCCCCACGGCGCACTGAGCCCCTATACTGTCGACACTGTTAGATACTGCCCGGTTAGATTTACAAGGTGATATTTGGTGCCGCTGCCACGACGGAAACTACGAACTAACTTTACAGAATCAGTCTCAGCAATCAGTCAATGATTGAGAGGGTAACTAAGTTGTCACGCTTGAAACGCGGCCCTCCGCCCCCCTCGCTCCGCCGCCTTCCGCCGCTGTTGTAGCGCTTTTAGTTCTTTAATCGCGACGGCGCGACGTCGTTCCTTCAAAATGTCAAATTTTAGATTCCAACCTGCCAGCATTTTAAAAAGTGAAAAGTGGCTCCAAAAACCTGCAAAAAATTATCTTCCTTGTATAGAAAACCGCATCCATTTCTGACGAACCCTTCTATATTATATAAGTGGTACCTATCTAAAAAACAAACACCATTAGAATATAGAATTTATAAGGCTTAAATTAAATTATTGTCAATCAAGCTCTCAAACTGTAGTTTAACACTGTAAGCGGTGTCTATTGTGTGGTCACAACGTATTGTAATAAATACTTTAAAAAAAATCCCATATGAAGTTTCTTGCCGGTTCTTCTTCATAGGATTAATCGAATCGGATGTAAAATGTAATATTTTAACAAATTCAAGTGTAGTGTACTACCATAAGAATGCTGAATAAAGAACTAAGAACTATATAGAAAATTGATATTAATATATACTTTCCCTCATTCGACTACCGTCATCGGAAACACAGTGACACACCTCTGCGCCATGCTCGTGTTCATTCACTATTTGTTTTATATTTATGTGTCCACTTTGTGGTCAACTCCACTCCCAGTATTGCCGTATTGTGGAGCTGGCCATTCAATTTGCGGACATGCAACAGAAGTATCGTCTATTACAACAGAAGTCCGCTGCGCTGTAGAGGAAATTACCGGTTATTTACAAATAGAATTTATGCACACGATGTGTAAACTCATACGCTGAAGAACTTTTGATTAAATTTTTAATTCTAGTTTAAAATTTCAGTATACGCCCAAAAATAATTGTCTTCTCAATACGTACGACGTACCGTATGTTATCGTCTCACCTTGCGGGTGGTCTCCCCACACTTCGCTTACCCTCCAAGGTCCGCTTACCCTCCAAGGTCGCCAGTGTAAGACACTGTCCTTATCCTGTCCTCCATCCACTCACAGTCTGTCAATCTCCCTCCACGACAGACAAATCGTAATCCTGTAAATCCTTTATTTACAGGGTTGCCAAGCTGTGGAATGACCTCCCATCTACATCATTTCCGCTAATGTACAGTACATTACTGGTGTCCTTCAGCCACAATGTGTAAGTGCGCCTGGGCGACTGACATAGCATTCGGAGTCTCTATACATTTTAAAGTTCCCTTTGTCGTCTTTGTACACCTCTGCATTAGTTTGGTGGGCGCCATATGACGCATTTTCTTTAAAAAAAATCTTGAAATTTTACATGTATCCTGGATAACTAAGAATGCGCACGTGTTTCCTCACATGTACGAGCATGTTTTACCATTCCCTCGTCGATTCAAAGCAATATTTGCCCGACAGTACACGTATGAGCCGCCGGCTGATGTGTTTCAAGTGGCGGCTGGTGGTCGGCCTTTATCGGTGATTAACACAAATAGAATTGAGATAGCCGGGTCATTACAGCCCGCCCGATGTGAATTGATTTCGACTGCATCGGGCACTTCCAGCTCGGATAATGGAACCGAATCCAGAAACTCTCACGGTTTCATTACATGTAATTTAGTTAAATTTTCTGAAACGACCGCCTAAAAATTTCAACGTTCCGCCTGTTTCGTCTAGTTACCATAATGCACGGAGAAAGTGCACGGTGTCTTCTACAAGCTGTTCCATGGAGATTGTGCTAGTTCGCTACGCGCCTTAATTCCCGCTTCTCCTTTCTATCATCAACCGTAGGAGGGGTTGTCTCCATCCATTTGTCGTCAACGTGCCGATATGCCGAACCAAGCGTTGGATACCTCATTCCTAGTACGCACGTCCAAGATGTGGAATTAACTCCCTGCAGAGATCTTCTTCAGTTCCCCTAACTTTGGGGCCTTAGGGAATAGGGTAAAACAACACTTGTTGAGTCGGCGTGGTATTAGATCGCGCGCTGTGTTAGACTCCGTCGATGGTGCGACTGGGGTCAAACGCCGACCGACTATTATAAAAACAAAAAGAAAGAAAAGATATGAAACTGGATCCAATAATCTTAATGATTTGAAGCACAGCTTTGCAGACCTACATAAACAACAGAAGACCTTGTTCTCCTGGCGTACATAGTCATGTTAAAATTAAAAGATTTAACGACGACATCCATGTTAGTAATTATATCAATTATAAATCTCCAAATTAGCAATGAGCCTCTCCGATGAATAAGGAAAGCGGGCGAGGGGATGACTTCGGGGAAACGGAAATAGGAAATAGGGCGCAAGGGGAACACTAGTAGCTCGAGTTACGCGAAAACCCCCCGCACCCGCGCTTCCTCATGCAGGCTCACTGCTAATTGGAAAGTCATAGTTTTTTAAGTACGCTTAAGGGCTTGGATAAACTTACCTGATATGAGCCAAGCATTCTATGAGCTACTAAACCTCTTTACGTGTGGACCGTTATATTGGTACATCTATATATCACATAGCTCAAATCGCTTGCGTCGTGGTCGGCTCGCAATGGTTAAATAGTTATCTAAAATTGGAACAACAGACTGCGAAAGCAGATGTCATCGGAAGCACTTGCCTTAGGTAGGACGAGACCGTCGACAACGACCGTGTGTATCTTTACACACCGTTGTCAAGACAAAAGGCCGTGACAAGTATTAATAGGTGACGTGTAGGTTCTAAGTATTGCAGACGTTCGAAGAACGACCAGTGTTGGTAAACATAGGATTCCGACTATTCTAGGATTTGCTGCTTCGACGAAATTCCGTCTAACTTTGAAACAGAATTTGCTGGAGCTATCGAATTTTGGAAGTTATTTGCATACTCAAATGTATTGTGCTACAATTTCTATTCCATTCTGAATTATTACATTATCTCCGTAAAGTTGGGCGTTTGCCCACCTGGCTGGCGGTCTTTGCGGTATGTGAAAATGTAAATATTTCACAAACTAGTGGATCAATTTTATTTTTTTAAATATCGTTGGATAGTTATTAAATTACCCCGCAGGTTTCCCTTTTTACTATCATTAGTATTTATTTGGCATTGCCTGGAAAATACAGCCCATGGAAAAATCGCATTTCTTAATTTGTTTGACTTGCCCGACATTTCTGTTTACTGCCCTGCCCAATCAATACCTAAAACGATTATCGTGAAATTACCTGAGGACTGATAAAATCCGCTTCAGAATCCGTAATTTTGAAGTTTATAAGTGCCGGAAAATGTAACAATTATTTAAAGTTTTACGACTTGTCGAACATTTCTGTTTACTGCTCAGCCCCCTGTGCACCTATCGGGATGGTACCTTAGAGTAAAATTATGACCAGGGAATTTCCTAAAGAATTTTGAAAACTTACTCATAATCGGTTAACAAATTTAGAGTTTATTCGTGGCAAACCACAAATAAATTTTTTTTTCTAAAAATGTTTTAATGTTACAATATTTAAAGTGAATAATTGAAGTATGCTAGCTGCAGTGCCCGGCTTTTTCGGGGTGGTTTAGTTTACAAACGAACAAAATAAAAATTCGCATTAACATCACAATAAATACAACGATTTTGATGTGGTTTTCTCCATAATTTAGGGAAATTCCAGATAATAGTGAGGTGTACACTATGGTGCCATCACGGTAGGTGCATGTGAGCTGAGCAGTAAAGAAAAATGACACAAAGTCGGAAAAATAATATTTTTAGTATTTTTTTTCTTGATCTGTATTTTCCAGCTACTTTATTATATATTTATATATTTTATTATTATATATTATTATATTATTATATATATTTATTATACTTTTGCGATAATTTAATATAATGGCAATGACCAAAACGCGCTAAGAGTCCAGCGGTGGGTCTACCGGAGATTGGTCTTTATATTTCAAAAATATTTGTGTATGCGATTCAGTCCCTTAGTTCACTTAGACTTCGAAAGTCTGGGCACAGCCACCCATGCCGGTTGACTATAAAACACATATATTTTATGAAATAACGCACAAAATTAAATACCTTTTGTTTGTTTGTCTGTCTGTCTGCCTGCCTTTGAACGCTTATACATATATAAGTTAAGTATAGTTAAAAAACGGCTTATACCATTTTAACTTAATGCGGGTTTTATTTATTACTTGATTTCCTCTTGAGAATGCACTTATCCAATTTCATCACGATACGACAAAAAATGGCCAAGTAGACATTCATGCACTGAATCTCTTTGTGACGTGATGCAAGATGCATTGGGTATAGTAGGTAGTATTTAATAACATTGTACGCCAACGTTGAACAATGCATGAGCGATAAGTTGAGGGCGGGCACGTAAATGTTTTATTTACTTCAGCCGTAAAACCACGACGGAATAACGCAACAGGAAAATGAAGCGAGATAAACCTGGGAATTACTGCTACAATTTTATTGCTTCGATAATTTAACGAGCGAGACGGCGGCGATTCTCATGTAAAAATTTTGAGTATGATTGAGCACGCGATATAAACGTTAAAAATTACTTTATGGGAATTCGGGGATAGGAGAACGACAGACGTCTACAAGCTCAAGGAGAATAACAATATTAAAGCAGAACAAAATAAAAAAATATTAAATCTGCCCAAACATGATCACGGTTATAACAAAAATAGTTGATAACGCAATGCCGCAAGTTTACTGAAGGACGCGATAACATGAATGGTAGACACAATGCTCATTTGTCTACGGGTGTTTACCCTACTACAAGACTGAGTAAAAATATAGAAAAGCTGTTGCTGAGTATTACTTTAAGATGATCCCTAAAAATAAATTATTACCTATTACTTTTTATTAAATTATGAGTTTATAAATTCAACGAAATGAAAATAATAAAGTTTTTATGCCGTTATAAGTTCACATATTACTCATAAACTATTAATTCCATGATAATTTTACGTATTCTTGTAAAAATTTAAGCTAGAGCGGTCCAGTATTTCTCGAGTTCTTCGGAAATCGAACAGACAGACAGAGTAGTAAAAGGGTTTCCTTTTTTGATCGGAACCCTAAAAACTTTTTGTTATTTAAAAAATAAATAACAGCACCAAATTTTTGGAACTTTGACAAACTCACAGCTACAATAACTGCGGATCACGTTCATTATGATTATGAATCAACCCATTTTTTCATTTATTTTCATTTCAGTATATATATATATATGTAGTATATAGAACTACAGAATAACGTAAATTATAGTAATCTATGGTAAAACCTCTTTTTATTCTAATTTACTGTAGGTATTTTAAGTAAATAGAGATTTGGTGTCTAGAATACGGTGTATTATTTATTCTACTATTACTTTTTTCACAAACTCACTAAAAACATAATTACATTAAAATGCAACTTAGTATTTCCTAGCTACCTATGTATTGTCCGCAAATGGGTCTCGACATATTGTACATAATGGACTGTATTTATTAATTAAAAAGTCACATTGTTATTGCACCCACATATACGTATTATATTGATGACACGAGGCTAACCGCCACCTCAGAATTCAAGTGTCATAAAATATTCACAGCAACATCTCGTCCATCATCCATCATGGTACTTTCAATTGTAAAACCAATCTTATTTGATTCGGGGTGCAAGGTTTTGATAAGTAAATTGATTATTTCGTAACATATCGTGCGCGTGTTCAACTCATCTCATTATTACATAATGATCGTGAAGGCTATACTTCAAATGGATGTAACACTTGAGGTCAGCATCGTTAAGTTCACTTTTGAAGAAGATAATGCGAACCGCAGCAAATCCTCGATATGCCGATTGCTCGTCAACAACTTGTTACTTAGGTGTAGTGTAGAGTTTGAGGTTGTTTTACATCGTGCGGATTTATAATCAGTCCTGATTCTAGAGTAGTTTATATTGACTCTTGGCAACTGCGAGCATCGGAGATGGAAGCACCTCTGAAGAAGCTAGCCACTCGTGCTAGCGAAACGTTAGGAAGAAATTCCAACTTACGACGGCCATTAAGCCCGAATAGAAGCACTCTACCTTCAAACGCTGGCCGCGAAAGCATCAACCAATTTATTGTATTTATTATTATCGATACAAACGTAAATGTTCAAGCTGTCTTACGTAATACCCCCTGATTCATTCAATCTTTTAAACGTCGTGTATTTGTGTGCCTAAGCGAACATATTTCCATGCCAATTATGCTCTCTTGGTTTATTTACGAATAGTATATAATTGTTCTTGTGTTTATTTTGGTTGCAACCTCGTGTCTCTCTCTATGAATTTGTGCTATGTTCTCAGCAGTGGAACGGAAGCCGGTTTCCCGTTCAGATTATAGTGGCGTATTACTGGCCTTGCTTTAATCAAATGACTGAAGTGTCGTTTTAGAAGTCAAATTGTATCAGTGCAACTTATTGCAGTGATAAACAATTTCTTTAGGTTTTTGTATGAAATATATAGGTTCGTACAATAGGCCTCAACTATTTTAGTGTGGTGTTTTTTTTATTTGCGGATTAAATTTTTTTTTTTTAAAGGAGACCCTCCCGTGTCTTACTCGGTTGGTCTGTAAGTCTGTATGGTTCGTCACTCGGGCTCATCGACATAAAATTATGAAGTTGATTAATCAACATCATCATCAGCGTTAACCTTCCACTGCTGGACATGCGCCACTCTTATTTTTTCCAATCCTCCCTACATTCGGCAACACGAATCCGTCTTTTGTGAAGTTGATTGTGAAGTGAGATGTGTATAAGTCGCGCCAACTATTGGTCCCCTGCAAAGTCTGCGAAGTCTGCTTCAGGCGTGTATTTTTAATTATAATTTACTTTAAATGTATAAAAAGGGACAAAGTAATCCAGGAGTTCATCATCGATGGATTGTGTGCGGAATGAACTTATTAGAAAAGATCTCATGGAAAATTTAAAAACAGACCGCCAGAATTAATTTTTATTAATTCACGAGGCCCTGGCTAATCCTCTGTCAACGAACTGTCGAATTGTAGTGGCCTTCTTTAGCGCTTCTCTAATCCTAAGGGGCTAGAGAAGTTGTAAAGGGTCCATCATTGGAAAGTGAATGGGTTCGTTATTTAGTAAAAAAGGTACTATGGGACTGACATGGTCGCAACGCAGCCAAAGTCCTAAATTTAAATATAGATTTAAAAAAAAAAATTTCAAACTTCGTTTTTTTTCGATGATTATTTTCGTGCCATAGTCGACATGTTTCTCTCGCTGCGACGCGAGCATCGTCAGGACAGCGAACTGGTCCCCGCTGCGATGGACCCATGTCGACTACGATGTCAACAATATTCTGACCATGCCTAATTTTTGCGGTGAACCAAACGTATTAATTCCAAAATTACTGACTGACTTCGGGTGACGTCACTTGTAGTGAACGTTTTATGCCAGATTGTAAGGGCATCCTTGCTCTCACCTCTCACGATAAATACTTACGGCACTGAGTTCGGCACTGGAGACGCGCACATATTTCTTCCTATTTTTGGTAGGCCGAGTCGCTGGCGTTCCGCCCGTGCTAAATAGGAAAAAAAATCACCTTTAAAAAAATCTGAAGCGAGAATATACGACACGTCATATAGAGCCAATGTCATCCACATTCGACATCCTCTCATATGCTGATTTCAAAGACAGGCGCCGGTTATTCAGAAGGCTATTTTTACGGAAAACGCTTAGACCGAGCAAGTCAGGTTAACGCAAAGGTGTAGCCTGAGGGCGCCCACGTGCATTCGAACATTTACGGGTTCTGTGAATATACGGGTGAGTCGGTTACTGTACATTGAAGGGAAAGATGTAGAAGGGAGTGCATTCCACAATATGGTAATCCTGAAGCGTCCCACGGACGGGGGAGATGCCCAATTTTTACACGTCTTTTGTTGGTTTCGGTGCCAGCCACCGAAGTCATCTCGCCGAGTGTACTGATTTCGAGTGTGTATATATATTACGAAAGAGCTATTCCAATGCGAGGCATAAGCCCGAGTGATCAGTGCGCTGAATTGAGAACGAGTAGAAGTGCCTTTCCGACCGTAGAAGTACCGCGCGCTTGTTTCCATTTTCCCTACAATTTATACTAGTTTCATCCGCGGCACGCGCCCTCTCGTCAGTCTCCACTTGTGTTCTAAATCCTATGTAAAATATATTTGTATTTGTAAAATATATATCTCATATGTATAATTACATCCTTTTTTATCCTACATATATCCTACACATATTGGGCTATAAATGATTCAGGTATTATTTCAAGATTTATTTATTAGTTTAAACAAGAGAAATTCACATTGATACATATTAATATTCACATAAAACAATCATACTAGATTTGCTTACCAGGAGCAACCTCTCTCCCCTAAACTAGCCCAAGCCGTTGTGTAGGGGGCAGGTAACTGTCTATAGGATTTATTTAATCTTCCTTTGTATGTCAGTATATTACTCGTATACGTGCTGTGCATGAAAATCATGTTACACCTATTCTGGGTGTAAGGCGGCGACCCGCGCGTTTAATGGTAAGGCACTTCCACTCTAGCTTACCAATTCAGTGGGCCAGTGATATCGCGTCGGTCATGTAATGTGTTTAGTGTGCATATTACTGTTCACTCTTACACGTATTTTGTTTGTGAGCCGAACTAGACAATTATCACGGCTATAATAAGATAGTAATAGGTGTCCTCTAGCTAAATGTGTCGCTAAAAATACGAATAGACGATGGGGAAGGGACGGCGAAGGGCATCACTCACGCGACTCACGCCGTTCATCTCAAATTGTATCAGATTTACTACTTTATTTTATTATTATTAAATGTATTATATAAAGTTCCTACATTTTATTTCAGAAAGAAAATATATTTAAAAAAAATTACATACACACATACATATCACTCACGCTGAGCATGTAAGCACGAGGACCCACTTACTGCATGACTCGGTGGAAG
>WYDE02199233.1:0-10349 GCA_009867175.2 Adela reaumurella | reverse complement strand
GGTCGGTCGAAGCGGCTATGAAACATAGTTCGTGTTTTCCGTCCAGTTCAGTGTGGCCGGCTGGAATTGAGGGAAGCACTGATATGGCACCTACCTACAGAATTCTCTAAGGTGTTTAGGCTGACATCACTGGTACCAGAAAATTGGTGCATTAGGTGATGTAGCCATCCGTGTCAGTTTCGATAAAAAAAAAAGCCACATGAAGGCTGAACGACTCACAGACGAACTAACAGACTGACAGATTAATCATACTGACCATAGAGAATAGACACATGAAGGCTGAACGAATGACCGAAGGACACAGCAAGCATACATACTTACTGAACATATGTAGAGAATAGACATATGAAGGCTAAACGACTGACTGAATGACAGACCAACAGAGCAATCATACTGACCATAGAGAATAGATCAGGAGGAGCTTCGTGCAGCCGCTGCTGAGCCGCCTGACGCGCCTCCGAGTTGACGTTGACGGGCTCCCGTGCGCCTTCCATCAGGTACTTGCTCCAAATCTGGTTGGCGAGGCTGGCGTTACCCGCGGTTCGGTACTGCTCGCAGTCCCACCAGAACCTTACAAACATAACATGGGGCTTTACAAACATAACTGGTTTTAGGATATGATGACCTTTGGAGAAAATAAAGGATATACTATTTTATACACTTTTTTATTTTGGCTGTTCAGGACTTTAAGTACAAACTTGCATGAGAGTGTGATGGGATAAATAGGATAAGGATAAGGATCTTGGAAAGGGTGGTCGAAGCGGCTATAAAAAAAGTTTGTTTTTTTCTGTCCTGCTTATTGTAGCCGGCTCTATTAGGGGGAAGCACCGACATGGCACATACTTAATTCACCAAGGTATATTGGGCTGACATCACGGGCTCCTAAATACTGTTGCATTACAGTGATGCAGCCATCCATGTCAGTTTCTATAAAAAAAATCTATTAAGTATACCAATAAGAAGCGTTAATCGAAATTGCTCTGGACTCACATCATAGTCTGATTGGTTGAATTTAGTATTTATCCCTTGTCGGATTACATAAACAGCAGCCGCAGGGCTGTTCCCAAGGGCAAGCCCCTAAAAAAAATCTTGATAGAGTATTTAGAGGAAGCGTTTGATCAGTATACACCAGAAAGAATCTAAAAAAACTGTCGTCGACTACCATGGTCGACTAGGCCCCAATATGGAGATTATTTTCGGAAAATCGGATCAACACCCAGAATGCAGCTATGGGCCTCGATAAGCTTAAATGATAACTGCAGGCCTAAGGGACCTATGGAACCAAGGGAATGCAGTTGTAGACGTCTGGGTGTTACGGGTTCACACTTGGGTGCGTTAAGACCTCTATAAAATAAATTAAAAGTAGATTAACCAGAAGTATACACGGTTGAATAAACGTGACTCTACAGGAGGCTCCAGGGTGGCGGCGTAAGCTGACGACGTGATCATCACAGTCGAAGCAAACTCCAGGGCTAACATCGAACGAGCGGCTGCAGGTGAACTGAACGCAGTGGTTGCGTTGGGAGAAACCTACCGACTAGAGTACGCGCCGGGGTAGTCGAAAACAATATCCGTTAAAGGGCAGTTTACGAACTGACTCCCACGATCAGAATGCGGAACATCTCCTTTAATAGTGTGGAGGCAGCGCGGTTTCTGGGAGTGGAGATCGACGAAAGCTTCAGCTTCGCGCGGCCCGCAAGAACTATTGGGGCGAAGTCTGACGGGACTTTGACGCCTATGAGGGTCACAAAGATGCCCCCTGCGGTCACCAAAAAGACGTCGACGCCTATGGCCAAAAAGACGCCGAGTGTGCCACTCAAAAGAAGCCATGACGGATGCAACCTGTAGATTCATAGCTTTTGACAATTAGGTGAGGTTTATAGTGGGGGAACAAGTCACCGTTTTTGACGTTTTGCCAATAGGGCCTGAAGATGGACTTACGACAGAAGAAGGTACGACAGTAGATGGATACACCTTCCGGAGCCTGTGTGCCCGAAGGGCCTGTGTCCGGGCCCTGTGTGATCCAGAACGCCTCGCTGGATCTACTTGAGTGGAATTGGTCACACTGTTCGCGCGTCTTCGACACACACGGTTTTCGCACACTGTTTCGCACGCCGTTCGGCCGCTGCGCGAGCGGTGGCCGTGTCGAAAGCAATCCCTGTGGTGCCTCATTGGTCTCGGATGATAGTTGTCTTGACGAGCGGTGAGAACACAGCGAGTGCTATAGCCGCAAGGCTGGTGCGCTCGGGAGGATGATGGGTAAATAGGTATCCATGTCAGAGAGGTGTTGTGAGCAGTGCGCTTACTTAATATTCTCAGCGGAGAACTCCTTGGCGAGGAAGGCGGCGAAGGCGGCGGCGCCGGTCGGATCAGCCAGCAACTGCCCCAGGCCGAGGGACCAGCGTGCCACGCTGCACCCGGTCTCAGAGCCGCGCGGCTCGCTCGACTCTCCCGCGCACTAACATCACAAACAACCCGGTCCTTAGTATTGCACAAAATTAGTGAGAAACGAGGACCGTTTTCTCAAAGTGATACAGCATAATTTTTTTTTTCAATGTTGACTTTTAACGGATTTTTTTATGCAAGGAGGTAATCCTAAAAGATTTTTTTCAGAAAGCGATATAATAATCTATAGTTTTATCAGGCCGAAATCACGAGTTTTTTTAAATGATATCACTTCTTGATATCAATTTTGCTCCTTCCGTTGCAGCAGCTCACTTTTTGATATCATATTGTGAAGAAGTTTATTGTGTTTAATTTATTTATTTTTTGTGTAATAATAAACGTTAAACTCTACAAGCGATTGCCGTTTGTTTTATTTCGCAATAATGCTCAGGCGAATTTTTATTCACAAAAAATATGTCTCATTTTAAAAAGTTCATTTGTTGATGTATCACTCTAAGAAAACGATCTTCCTGAGGAATACTATTTGCTGTGAAATCCAGTCCAGCCAGACATACCATTACATCTAGCTTAATTGTACATTAAAACAATAGCGTGGTAATAATGCTGCAAGAAATTCGCCGACGCACCAAAGTAGTAGATATTGTAGGGTATACCGTTTTCTAATGTCCCGTCGTTTGGGTCCCACTAATCAGAGCAAAGTGCAATGAAAGCAACCATCAGTACGTTTGCTGAGCTCGTAGCTAGCGGACGTCTCCGTGACCATGAACAGGACGCTCTGTTCGAAACGTCGGACAATCCGATAAAGTCGCCGCGAGAAGAGCCTGAAGTTTTCAAAATGTTAGCCAATAAATGTATTCATTATAACTAGGTGGTTCCAATTATTTCCCATGTAATAGTTGTCTCAGTTATGTATTATTTTTAATTTTCTGCTAGAGAAATGTCTCTGGGCCGTAGCCATTCCTGGAGTCGACATTTCTGTTGTCAACTTGGCATATTTACTGTCAACTCTAATTTCCTAAGCTTCAGTTTGCACAATACGGCCGCTGGAGACCCGAAGGGGAAAATAAGAGGAAATCTCCAATACATTTATTGAGAAATATCCATCAGAGAGATCTTATTAGGGTTTTTGTGATTATCAAATAATACGCATTATGCTTTGTCTGGCCGAGACCGTAATCTTTGAGGACATCTTTAAGGGCATCTTCGTCAATTGACTGAGGATAAAAGACGTTTTGCGAATACCACAGACGTATACCCTTAGTTGGGTGCGTGCTTATACATATGCATAGTCATTTTCCTATTGGTGGAAATGTATTTAGATGTGGTGTACCTAAAATCATAATCAAATTACATTGTGACAAGGATAGAGAAAGGTATACTTAGATGGTTTGGACACATGGAGAGAATGAATGCCTAGAGAATGACCAACTTTCGGCCGGTGTTCTCCTAATATAGGTCACCAACTGGGATGCTTGAAGACTTTGGTTAAGCTATGGTGATTGGTCTAGAAGTCTAGACATATCAAAAGCTTTCGTCGCGTCTGGCAAAAGACACTTCTTTCCAAGCTGCCGACCTTCGACCTCCCCTCCGATCTGTGCGACTGGATCGGCGACTTCTTGCATGGCAGCAGCATTCAGGTCCTAGTTATTTCTTGGTATAACTGGGCCTTCTGAATAAGGCGTGAGAATACTTCACGCCTGACCAAATACTGCTGCTATTCAAGTCGCAGGTGTGGTCATGCGTGGAGTGTTGCTCACATATTTGGGATGGAGCTGCTAAGTATAGACTTAGCTTGTTGGACTCGTTCCAAAGATGCGCAGTTCGCATAGTCAACGACTCCGTCGTGTCTTTCAAACTTAAACCATTGCAGTTCCGCAGAGATATTGGTGCGCTTAGTATGTTCTATCGGCTGTTCCACGGCTAATGCTCTGAGGAGCTGTTCGAAGTTATTCCGACGTCAACGTTCACCATAGGTTCACGCGTGGTAAAAAGGGAAAGCATCCCATTTCTGTAGAGATGCTTAAATTGGGGACTAAGTGCTCCAGTTTTTTCTTTTATCTTCCACACTTCGAAACTTTATGCGACTTCGGATCCTTCAAGAGAAGTGTAAAAATCCACTTGCCATGCCGGCATGGCATTCGCAGACAAGTCTTGCGTTTACATTAAATATACAAATATGAAGCGAACGGGGCCGCCCTAACAAGGGCCGCCCTAGGCGAACATATTATACCAGCACCAAATATGTAAGCTTTTACGAAAAGGGTAAGTTCACGCAGCACACGTAATCGGCGTCCATTTTAAAACCTATGAAAAAATTTCAGCAAACTTGTATTTAACGCACTTACTTAATACATACATATATACATACATATCACTCACGCTGAATCCCGACAATCGGGGTAAGCAGAGCAATCGGTGTTGTGCCAAGAACACCGGTATGAACACAGCACAATACCGATCACCACATTTCGCAAGGTATTCGGATGAGAATCAAGAAGCAGTAAGGCACAAAGACCCACCTACTGCATGACTTGGTAGAAGTACCGTGCCATGGTGAGAGGTGGCGAGCCTGTCGCCCTTTAGCCAGGCATCTTGTCCATATAATAAATGTCCATTTTAATAAATTATGTCTAACACCGAATAAAGTAAGTAAAATACTGTTTATTACCAGTATAAGTCTTCAACTGTCTCCTCTTCCCCATCTTTAAAAATGATGGAAACATTATTTACAGGAAACATCAAATCGAGTAATAAAACAAATATCAAAATCGTAGAGCCAACGACATATGACGTCATCCGAACTTTCCAAGACTTACCTACCACAGAGCATTACACACGAGTGTGAATTAACTGTACATGGGAAAAGAGGTAAAACGTAAATATACAGACTAATTTAACAAACGAAACGATAGAACGCACATATGGTAAAAAATTTGCACAAGGTAACGATTGAACGTACATACAATGGTCTACAAAAAAAATAACCAATGTTATATAATTTATAGAAGAACCTACTCGTATCCATATCGGGGCTGCGCATGTCGTATTTATATACATTTCAATGTAAGAAGTATGTGAAATCTAAGCAGGCTATGTGCAATCTTCCATCCCCATGTGTAAAATATTTATTTCAATGTACACAGTGCCAAAGTTTAAATGAACTTTTTATTAGTACATTTATATATTGCCCCATTACGAAGCGATGTCTCTTTAGTTTAGCGAACGAGGCGCGAGTTTAGTATATGGCGGCTGTGCGCGTTTTCTTTCAATTGCTCCGATTTTAATCATTGCTTCAACGTATAATTTATTCATTTAAATTAAATTATTAAGAAAATTCAACGGAAATTCCTACAGATAGTAGCTACATTAACTTCGAAAATATGGTAGTTAATCAAATAATTGAAATTTGGGCTTTGAAAGGGCCGAAAATTCGCAGCATACTCTATGGGCTTCCATTCAGTATGCTGCAGCTTTTCATGCTTGCGGCATTCAGTATGCTTCATTCCAGCGGACAGAGGGCGCTGTTCTAGCAAAGTATTCTCTTTCGCTCGCTCTTGTTTACAAAATTATTAAAATGTGAATAAATTAAGATAAATGTAATCAAAACATTATAAACATATTCGGAATAGTGAAAGGTATAAGTGAAGGTGTTATCTAATAAAATTTCTCAGTATTAAACATGAAAAAACAACCTTGAAGTGAAGAAGTTAAGATCTGGAAATCTTAGAGAATACTCCAAACTTATGTACAAGAAGAATTCATAATCACATACAGCACCAAATTAAGTGAGTACGAACTCGATTTCATAAGTTTAATGAACTAAATAATAAATTATTAGTGACAAATTATATTAAATCAATGTCACACAAGGTCAACTTCACAAGCGCCGTAGAGCCAACTGTCATCGGATAGCGGAAGCATCAAATTGCTTTAAATTGTGCTAAAATCAAGCGCCATCTGTCAGCGGATAGTTAAAGCATAATATTACTTTAAATAGTACTGAAATTAAAGCGCCACCTGTCAACGTATAGCGGAAGCATCATAGTACTTCAAATTGATCTAAAATTCAACGCCATCTGTCAATGGATAGCGGAAGCAACTTGTTATTCCAACGTGCACAAAATTCAAGCGCAATCAGTCATCGAATAGCGAAAGCATCAGATTATACACAACCTAAGATGTGCGTATAGTACCTACTCTTAACGAATGACTACACACTTCAGGCAAGCAAGTGAGATATGATAAGCGAAATTCAATCCGCTTATACAACGCATCCATGTCCTAGCGCGCATTAAGGCGGCTAGTAAGCGAGTGACTCGAGGTCGAATCTCAGAGACAAGTTTTATTTTTTTTTTATTTTTTTCTTTTTTCTGTCTATAATTATTATTACACTTACGGATGATTACTGATACTTATAACAGAAGAAATGGACAAATTATCAAACATAAAAACGAGGGCAATGAAAAAATCCTGTTCATTGCCTGAATTGGTAGGAAATACGGAACAGAAGCAATCGAAAAAGATGGAAATAATGAAAAAAATGGAAAATACTATAAAAGATCAGTATTCACTAATCCAAGCAAAGGAAACCGTCATTGAGGACCTAAAAACAAAACTTGAATTATACTCTGATTTAAAAATGAAAGAAAAAATAACAGAAATGGAAGCATTATTAAAACAAAAAAATAAAACATTGAAAGAAAAGGAAGTTCTCATTTCAACGTTAATAACAGAACAAGAAGAAAATAGTATTGAATTCCAAAAGCTTTGTGAAAAAAACCAGCAATTGAAAAATGAACTGGCAGAACTTCAGATAGAGAACTCAGATCTCTCTGATAAATTGACAACCCACCAAGAAGAAATATATACACAAAAAACTGAAATTGAAGAATTTGAAAACAACACAATACACATGATCACGCCTCTAAAATTAAAACTTGTAAACCTTGAAAAGGAACATCTTCTTCTACAAAGTATGTACACTGATGTGAGAAATAACAAGCCACTTGGCGATCCTTCACCATTATTACAACGAGACCAAACCGAAATAAAAATGCTACACAAAAAAATTGAGAATCACAAAAAATATATCATAAAAATGAAAAGAATATGCAAAAATGTCATTAATAATAATAATAAACTAAAAAATCAATTGATAGAATGCACCAAAAAGAAAAATATACAGAAAGTTTTAAAACTAATGAAGATATGTAACACCGAACGAATGAATGAATACATAAACAAGCAAACTCAAGAAAAAATAGAAATCATTTGCCGGTCCGACCAAGCAACACAAACAGTCGGACCCTCACCGCATGCATCAAAATCGTCAACCACACTATCTTCGCAAGATAAGAAGGAAAATTTAAAATCCGGTTCAGCAACAAAACCTAAAAAAAAAGTAACGTCGACAAAAAATAGCATTTCTAAGGAACGAATAAAAAATACCATCACAAGCTCCAAATCTTCGAATACACGGAACAAATCGCGGGAGAATGTGACAGCCGTCTCTTCCTCAGGGATAATCAATGTATATTCTATAGATTCGCAAACAAATGAGGAAAATAAATCGCCTAAACCCACAGCAGCACAAAAAAATAAAACAAAGACCCAAAAGGTAAACAGAATCGAAATACTTACATCGGGAAAACCTTCCAATATATCTGAATCACAATGCCTACCTAGCAACCAAAGTTTAAGCATCGAAAACCAAAGATCGAAACCCCAACTTCTCATGCTTTCGGATTTTCATGCAACAGAAATCCCATACATACTATCAAAGAAACGAAGGGGAGATTATAATATAATGGCGGACATCATCCACTCGGGAAGCACCGAACGTGTACTAGACCAAATAGATAAAAAAAGTGAAGGTTTCACGAAAAAGGACTGCGTCATCATTATGACCGGCTCAAGTGATTGTGGTGTAAACTCAATAGAAAGTGTGATAAGTGCAATGAAATCAGCAATTCAAAAACTATCAAACACAAACGTTATTCTGTGCACGATGCCTCACAGTGCTGAAGGACATTTTTCTAATTACAATAGTTTTATATACAATCTTAATGAAGAGATAGTTAAAACTTTTAATCAATATTCAAATGTACATATTCTATCTCTAAATAATAATTTAAACATAAATGATTATAAGACTGATGGAAGGAAACTCAGTATAAGCGGAAAATATAAGATTGCAGGAGGACTGAACGGTACACTAAAAATTATATGTGAAAATTTTTATAATAATGTGAAAGGAAGTAACACCGAAAAAATTTACCATTTTCATCAACGCTACCGATCAATCCCTCTGAGTTAATAACGAACGATGATCTTAAGGTGATGCACTTAAACATATGTAGCATTAGGAATAAACTGTTGAATTTAGAATCATTTCTAGAATGTGATATTAAGGTGAAACCAAACGTTCTATGTATTACCGAATCTTGGCTTGAACCATTCGAGTACGAAAGCATTAATCTTCCTGGATATAAAATTATAACAGAAAGTTCACGGAAAAATAATAGGGGAGGAGGAACTATTATATTTGTTGATGAGAGTTGGTGTAACAAATCCGAAACTTTAAATGTGTCAGAATTATATATCGAAAAAATATTTGAAATATGTGCAATTAAACTGCAATTACTAAACAAAAGTAACATAAACATTATAGTTATTTATCGATCGCCTAAATCTGATATAAATATATTTCTAAATAATTTAGGCACTCTACTAAACAAAACGAAAAAGCAAATAATTATATTAGGGGACTTCAACATAAATTTACAAGAGAGAAAGAACAAAAATACAAAATTATTTACGCAATTGTTAAGAGAACACAACCTTAAAGCTTCAATTAAAGGCCCTACACGAACAACGAAAAATTCACAATCTACATTAGACAATATTCTTACTAAAATCAATCTAGACTATGACGCCAAAAATATTCCTTGTTCTATATCAGACCACGATGCTCAACTTATTTCTATAAATAATATTAAAAACTCAAACTATCCACACAACAGAAGAACTGTAATAACACGTTGCTACACAAAACAAAACCTATTAAATTTTAAGGAAGCACTTCATAATGTAAATTGGTCTAAAATGAATGAAAATAATGATTGTGAAGAAAAAATTAAAATATTCTACTCGCACATGCATGAAATATTGAACAAAAACACTCCACTAAAAAAATTAAAAATACCGGTAAAGACTGATAAATGGATCACCAAAGGGATAAGAGTATCATGTAAGAAGAAAAGAAAACTTCTAATGCAGTACAGGAAATCCGATGACCCTAATTTAAAGAAATATTTTAAAGCTTACAACAAAACGTTTAAATAAGTAAAAATTACAGCCAAGAAAGTTCATTCAAGCTGGTATGTAAAAAAATCTAAAAACACTATAAAAGCTACATGGGAATTAATAAAAACAGATACAGGCAAAATTAAAAGAAACTCTGATCCATGCTGGTTGATAAATATAAATAATAAAATAACAAATAATCTACAGGAGATAAGCAATAGTTTTAATTATTTTTTCATCAGTGTCGGTAAAAATATTAAAACTGATAACACACTTGAAAACGATTACTAGAAATAGGTCTAAGAACATGCCTACAAGAATTGAGGTCTTGGTTCAATGCAAATGGCTTTCAAAATTAACATGGAGAAAACTTCATATCTAATGTTTAAAAGAAGTGGACATATTAGCATCCCTGACTTTAGCCTTGATATAAAGAAAGCTGATAAAGTTAACTTTTTGGGAGTTCACCTAGACTGATACTTGAAATGGTTTGATCATATTGCACACTTACGAAACAAGTTAGCAAGTGCTTGCTATGCTCTGAAATCACTTAACAAAATTGCTGACATGCAAACATTAAGAACTGTCTATTTCGCATACTTTGAGAGTAAAATGAGATATGGCCTCGAAATGTGGGG
>WYDE02199222.1:0-10350 GCA_009867175.2 Adela reaumurella | reverse complement strand
TTGAAAACTTCCGGCTCTTCTCGCGGCGACTTTATCGGATTGTTCCGACGTTTCGAACAGAGCGTCCTATTCATGGTAACGGAGACGTCCGCTAGCTTAGTACGTTTTCTGAGCTCGTATAGCTAGCGGACGTCTCCGTGACCATGAACAAGATGCTCTGTTAAAAACGTCGGAACAATCCAATAAAGTCCCCGCGAGAAGTGCCTGAAGTTTTCAAAATGTTGTTCAGCGACCACGGGAATTTAAAAATTATTGTTATAAAGGTCAGATTAATTAGTCAGTATATACGAGAACCACTGATTTTATCAATCAGTGCAATATGTTGGGGCTCACTTTTCTTTCCCTTCCAAATTTCATAGGCTGAATAGAACACATCTCGGCACGGCGTTAGTCACCCGATGACCTACTTCTCGTCAATCAAAGTCTGCATGCAGCGGTCTGGATGCTGTCAAATTTGACAGACGATGCCCAATTAATAATCACTGCCCTCCAGACCGCGCTCCCGAACACACGTCACGGAAATGACGCCATCTGTCACCGAAGGCATTGCCCCACTATATTGCCTAATATTGCCTTGCGTATATGCGACTTGCCCCGCCAATATGCGGGCCGTTTTATTGCCAATAACGGTGAGGGTTGGCAACCCTGCGAGCTCGCGACCTGTCAAGGTGGTGTGCGAAGGCGAGAATGGTGGACCTTTCGGCCCGATGGGACTCATCACTAGCTCCATTCAATAACACATTTTATAGACGCGCCATAACTACTGGGACCTGGCTGGCACAGAAAAAGAGAGAAGAACGCTGTAGTTTTCATGTGAGCTTATTTTCAAGCAGTATCAAGGATCGGGGAAGGTTTTTTCATCCTTAATAAAACCAATATTAATTTGGGAACAATTTAATATTGGTATTTCTTCGTATTTTTTTTTAACTTCACTTCATTCGCAAATTTTTAGGAAACATCTTCAATTAGTATGTAAGCCAAAATCACCAGAACCGGTGTGAACAATAAAGTTATCCAATAAGCACACTAGTAAATATATTATTTACTCACATTGCGCAAATAGTTACGACATATTTTTAATACCCCTGATGATTTTGCTTACATATGTAAACAAAATCATCAGGGAAAGTGCTTTTAAAATGATTTGAAAACTAAAGTAATTTAATCAGTAAGGCGTCAGTGTGGCGGCTATAGTGCGGCATCAGTGGTATGTCCCGCATTTTTGCATCCCGGCGCCCTGGCCTCCGCGTCTTCGTGGCTGGGTCCCCAGCCACCACAACTTATAAATAATAATAAAAAAAATCAATAAAAAGAATCTTCAATAAAAAAAAACTGCCCTTCCCCGCCCCATATAGCCGTACCCCCCAACAACCTTGAAGAAAAATATTCAAAAGGTCCAGCCATTGTCAAGTGATGCGCTCACCAACGAATAGCATTTAATTTTTATTTACTACATAAGAGATGAGGACATTACACGTATCCGAGGTCGTCTCAGTCAATCGATTGACTTATTCTAATTTTTGGCATATTTAAATAAGAAATGTAATACCTGAAATAATTTCAGAATTTTTGGAGTTTTTAATAGAAAAGAACGCGCCATAAAATTTCGTTTTACCCTGACAGAAGAGCGATTCTTTTTGGCAATTTTTGTGACGGTGTCATAAAATTCAAAGAATATTCACAATTATTAGAATAAGGAAACTAAAAAAGTTTTGATAGGTGTAGCAAAAGTTTTGTTTCCCCCACACACTTCCTGATATTACGAGTATATCAACTACGCAGTCGAAGAACTTGTTCACATTGGATTTTTTTTCGTTTTTCTGAGCTTAGCTTACACGTCGCTATACAATATGTATACTACATGAAACTGAAAAATTTAGCCCAGTCAGGATTTGAACCTGCGTCTCCGGCTACAGCTGCCTGCGCGTTAAACAACTTCACTGCCAGGCTGACTGAACAACTCATCGAATTTTATGAATGGTTTCATATAGGTTTAATTTTTACGCCGTCTCCGCGCTCAGGTTAGCATACATCAGTCAACTATGAACTTATTAATATATATACTAATAAACCTGAACCAATTATTTATTTATTTAATTATTTATTTAAAATAACAATGTTGCTTAAATATAATATACTCGTATTAGTTGCAGTGAAGACACCAATGGACTATTGTCTGTGTCGGTGACTTTAAGTTTACAAGTCTTATACACATTCATACATACATACAAGTCATACACACTTATAAACGAAATAATAGACATAATTATTACGAAAGAAAGAAATAAAGAAAAATAACAAAAAAAAATCGATCTTCCAATAAATTAAAAAGAGCTATTCAGTACTTACAATAAATACAATTTATATAAAATACAGAGATTTTGAACGCCTCAAAACTATTCTAGAAGCCGTTCGGTGCTCACACCGTCACCAATGAAGAAGAAATAATTTATGCGCGCTGTACACATAACCTGCGCAGATTTGTCGAAACGTTCGTAGATAAACAACTGCTAATTATTCCACTATGACAAGAAGCTATTCTACGAGTTTTCATACGTCCTAAGTATAAAGGTACGTACACATGCAAAACCTTCACCTACAATGTATTTAAGAGGGAAAAATGGAATAAAACTAGGAATGACAGCCGGTATACTGTCGCGTCGTCAGAGTGAGCTTATGAAAATGAATAAACCTCATTTTCATGTGAAATAACGGGTGTAAAGTTGACAGAACTGGAATATGTTGCGCAAACGACGTCATGAAAGGAGAATATTATATACATTCTATACTATCTAAGGCATTTCTAACCCCTTTCGAGGATGAATTTAAAAAAAATTGCTAATACAGATCACTTTTATTTACAAACACAAGCCTAAATACAAGCTACCATATCTGTAACTTTAAAAATTACGAACTCCCATACAAATATTCGTCCCGTTTAGGGTATGAATTTTCAAAAATCCTTCTTCGTGCTCACCTATGTACAAAAGGAGCTCCTATGCAAAATTTTATGATTCTAGACCGGTTTATGCGGTGCGTTGTCAGAATTGAGAAAAATACTTGTTTAAAATTACTAATTGTGTTGGTTAAGTTTGAGCCTACCAAGTAGCTTTGGCAAATTGACCAAGTGTATGGTTGAAATAACAAACGAGTTGGTAGAACAAACAAGATTGATTGATAAAAACAACCATGCACTTGGTAAATTTAAAAAAGTTGTTTTTGTAGGCTCACATTGCGTGCATTCATTTGTTAACGTCATGTCAATTCTTTATCTTTACACCAGCAGCACTTAATAGCATTCAATTGAGATTTTTCTAAATTTAGTATTCCAGATATAAAAGAAAAATAAAAAATAAAATAAAAACATACATACTACATACCTACGCTGTCAAAGACATTTCAAACAGGCAATTTTTAGAAATTTTTGGCCTTTCAGGAGTCAAAGCCCAACTTTTTTAAAGTCCTTTTAGCAGACTTAGTTATAGCCCCATATTATATTTAAACCCCAACGAGCTAATAGATCCAGAGAAAACGCACATTCGCTTCACATTCACATTAATCCCTACCAACAGCGATCGAAAATCGTTTTCAATGATAAGATTGGACTTACATATTCGTTAAGAACCTACATTTTAAAATTATATCCCATACAAAAATGTCGCAGAACTGCTCTTAGCAGTAACCTGTTTTCTACATCAAAAATATCAGATTTTGATTTTTTTTTCTTTCATTATTTTATAGAACCTATTAGCTAGGCCTATGTTTTTAAATTTCATCAAAGTTTTTTATTTATTGAAATATTAAATGCTGAATATGCATGATTTTTAAATAAAATGTATCAAAATAAAAGTGCTTAAAAATCGGTTCCTAATGGTAAAAACTAACTTTTAAAACAGAAAATAGGTTTCTGCTAAGAGCACTTCTGCGAAATTTTTGTATGGGATGTAATTTTAAAATGCAGCCTCTTAATACCTCCCGCAACCTCAAGACAAAATGTGTTCCTGTTCAAACAGGTTTTTAGAGAATTTCTCAAGGCTACTTCAAGAAATATATTTAACGAGGAGATTTATTTATGATACATATTTCAGTGAATAGGCGAGAGGTGGTAGAGTCCGCGATAATTGCGTCACTGAAACGAACGCGTTTTCCTTTCAGCGTGAAAATTTACTTAACTAAATGAAAGCCGCGCTGAGTGAGTCCGACTTCCATTTCAAAGAGAGTCTTAGGTACGTATTTAAATAAGAATTTAATTTCTACGGCGGCGACGAGGAAATGTAACGTGGACTCTTGACCTGAACCAGGAATCGCCACTTCGTGAGTAGCGAGTGGAGTGCCATATTAAATTAAATCATATATTCAGGTCACCCGGTTGCATTTCAAAATCAAACAAATTTACAAACAACAAACAAATATTAAGAGACTTCTTCCATTCGTCTCTAGGTCTTGGCGATTTGTAAACTGCGATTGTCATATTTTTCATGTTTTATTGTGGAAACAAATGAAAATCAGCCAAATATAAAATATACCTACGTTATTAGAGAAAATTTAAATTTAGCTGCCATTCGGTTCTAGAAGTTCTTTGTGATTTAAAAACCCGATTTTAACTTTCGTTTAAGTTTTATTGTAGTAACAAATGAAATTGAATGATTGAGTTTTTTCTTCCTAAGCATGAAAATCACTTACTGAATATCAGAACAACAAATAAATAAAACACGCCTGCGCCTGCGTTCTCATGAATAAAGTGGGAGATACTTCAAGTCTGAACAATGTCGTTGCTGTAGAAGTTGCCTTCACCAGTCATGCGTGAGAAATTGCTCACATCTTTGGGATAGGGCTCAGACAACAGTGTCCTGTGAATATGAACCATAGCACTTAGGCATTGATATTTTTTAACTAAGTGTGTTTTATCGACTGTTCAACGGCGAATGATCTGGTGAACTTTTCGAAGTTGATAACCATCTAACCGTTACACCATAATTCAACGCTAGCAGACAGGGAATACAACACTTTACTGTAGAGCTGTTGAAAGTGCAAACTAAGCGCAAATTGTTTCTTTTATATTCGGAACTGCCAAAGCCTGGAATTCACTTCCCCGATGTGTTTCCTGCAGTGTGAAGGCAAACTTGGGATACTTCAAGATAAGTTGAAAAGGGCACCTGTCACGCCGGCACGGCATTCGCATACCCCGAAAGAAACTGAACGCTCTTGGGCGTCGACAGCTCGTCGGCACAACAATCCATGATGACTCGCGTATCCAAAAAAAAACCTATGCCTGCTGCCAATGCGATGCCGCGACAATTTTTTGTTAACTGAAACTATAAATTTACCTTAATTCAGTGGTCAAAGCTTTAACTCATAGTTATGTTTTATTATAAGTAGTTCTGGCTCTTCTGATAAATATTAAAATTGTGCAAATGCATATATGCTCAAAATGTTTTGTGTTTTTGCTCTCATAAAATTTAGTTTTCGATTATTATTAAGGGGTTTGAATGATGCATATAGGGGGAAGAAAAGGAAAGGGTAGGACGGCCCAAGTCACACAAGCCGAGTAAAGTGGGATAATCATAAAAATACAATTATACACCTAAAACAGTCCACAAAAAACCTCCAATATTGAATCTCGGTAGATTGTTTGGTAACTAGTCTTTTCCGTTCCCTCTGATGCCGCCATAGGAGTAAAATATAACTTATATTGGTGGATGTATTGTCTCCAAAAAAATTAATCAGAGAGAATCTATGAATAAGAGAAAATCTATTCGATGATTAAGTTTTTAAATTCGCAAAATTGTGAAGGAGCATACATTATGTCTCAAAGTGACGTCGGACTGACAGCGAAATGTCCAGTGTTTGACCGCACCGTCGTGGAAATCGTAAACTTAACATTGCAACATTTTGAAAACTGCCGACGTTTCGAACAGAGCGTCCCGTTCATGGTCACGGAGACGTACGTTTGCTGAGCTCGTAGCTAGCAGGCGTCTCCGTGACCATGAACAGGACTCTCTGTTCGAAAATCCGGAATAATCCATTAAAGTCGCCGCGAGAAGAGCCGGAAGTTTTCAAAATGATGTTCAGCAACCGCGGTAATTTAAAATGAACCGACAAGAAGCTTCGCTGATATTTTTCGTAAGCGGTTCAGCCGATCGGACTGATATTTTGTAGTTTTATATTATATGCCGCACACCAATTTTAAACTTTCAAGGAGAACTTGCATGAAAGTTTGTTGGAAAATCTGGTTAAAAATGTTTTAGGCCAATTCTAATCGTAAATATGTATCAATAGCTCGTCCCAAAAATACATATTTTAAACTGCCTGGAAGAACTGGCAAGAAACTTACCTTAAAAATGTTCAACGTCCATCGTGAAAATCGCGAAGGCTGTTACGACAACACTGGCGTACTTACACATACGTTGTTCATTTTTACTATGCAGATAGATGTTCCATCCATCCCACAGAAAGTGAATGTTAGCTAGTCCGTGCCGTCCGTGCCGCCAGCGCCGCGGCTGCGATATCTCAGGCGGACAGGTCGGACGCATTTTGGCGGCAAAAAAGCACCTTGAGCGATCGCGCCAATAACGAGACCTGCGTAAGTTATTGCCGCGCGGGTGCCCCCGCAGCCTTACTATAGGTACCTCTCTCTACCAACGAGATAGATTCATTGGTTCGAGAAATACTAAATTATCTCAGTGCGCCAATTTTGTACTGACCGGATATTCTGCCCCAAAGTGACGGCGGACTAACGGCAAAAGTCGCGATGTTCATTCCCTCGCACGGGAGAGATTTCTGTGAGTGACTGCTAACTAACTGCTTCAGTCGTAAACTTTCCCCTCCGTTGCGGGATAGAAAGAACCCGCAGTTAAAACCTAATTCCAAAGAGTACAAACGAAAAAAAATACACACATTTGGATAGTTTTCCTCATTACGAAACCACGAGACATTTAAAACGCAGAACTAAGTAGTTTTTCCGAAATTATTTTATTACATCCAGCGAATCCACATGTAGTAAGTCACCCCTCCCCATCCCCGCCCACCTCCCTCTTGCCAACTTCAGGGGAATATAAGGTAGGAAACCCTTGCGCGTTGAAATCTCTTTTCAGTATTTTCTTTTGGCCGTGGTTTCGCCCGCGATAAGTATTTTCAAAAGTACATTCTTAGTGCTCACATACACTATGCACGACAAGAACGTAACCGATGAAATTAAATGAAAAAACCAAATGTGGCACTTGAGAAAATATATATATGTATTGCTTATTATGTATACAGGAATGCTTTATTATTAATAACGTGTCCAGTCTTCTCCATTGTTTATAATCGCCTGGCATATTTTCAGCGTAGTCGCGGGGCAAAAATCTCATCCAAGCCAAAAGCGAATCCAAAAGCTTCATTCACGCCCAAATTTTTTTCTGGGATTCGCATCAGGTGATTGTAACGGCCAATCCAAGACCTTGATGTTATTTGAAGGCGGAGCACAGTAGGCTTCGATGTTTGGGTTGGTTGTCTTCTTGTAATATCCATGCTTTATTTTGCCTTGGGCACAACCTTTTCGTGGAAGGCGATAATGCTTTCTCGTAAATTTTAGTCTTCGTCACAGCGTCCAGAGCGCCGGTAAACAAGTGCAATTTACCAAATAGCCTTTTTGAAAAACATCCCCAAACATGTTAACACCACCTTAACTGGGTGTTTCACGGTACGGTACGAGCAGTTTGTTATCGGCAGTTCACCAAGATACTAATACTAGATGCCCAAAATGAAAATAATTATGTTACGCCAATCTTGATTTTGTTTTCTCGTGCCCAGACTATCATTTTTTTAATGTGTTTCTCGGTAAGGAGAGGTTTCTTCACCGTGCTTCGGTATTTCACGTCAATTTCAGCTAAACGTCTTTTATGGTGTCGAGGGACATACTTATTCCCCTTTTTCTTCAATTCTTCTTGTCCTGAACGCAATGATAAACGTGGATTTTTTTAAGTAGTTGCATTACGCGTTCGGTGCGGTGCTACGTCACTTTCATTTTACCGCATTCTGGTAGGTCGTCTACGTTTTTTGATTCAGAATATTGTTTCACCCACTTCGTTACGAATGCCTTAGACTTTTTATGCACTTTTCAGCCTGATCGCGTGACATTTTTGGTTCTTTCGGATGCGAGCAAAGGAAAACTGCTTCATAGCCGGAAGCTTACACGACACTCTTGGCTGGAAACTAGCTCTCTGCGCGAAAAAACCGCGCGAACTGATGTAGTTATCACAATGCATCCTAGAATAAGGGTATCTCTCCACATGTTCCAAATTAAAATTTCGCGTAACGTCTTTGAAAAAAAAATATGTCAGTCACATTCTTGTCAAACAGACTGTAAATTTTGTATACTAACCTAATGTTTAATTTTAGTGTTATACTCGTAGAATGAAGATTCTTGATTCTATAAAACTAAATTAAACGTAGTGATTCTTGATTCAAGAATCTCTCAAAGTAAGGATAAAACAGTATATTTAAATATATTTAATATGGTTAGAGATTTATCAGAGTTTTGAAAAGTGTTCCACCAGTCGCTTTTGATAATTTTTGAATATTTTAATTGTTAGATTTTTGTGATAATAGTTAATATTGTAAATATATTAAAATAAACATAAGTAAGTATTACAGTGAAGTATAACACTAACATTTAAGTTTTATCTATTGAATAAGGTTATAACTACCCTAAACGGATGCAACAAGGCGCAGCAAAAATGCAGCCAAAGATGATTTTCATTATGATGTTTAATAAAAATAAAATTATTAGTAGCTAATTATAAAATATTGCAAAGGTTAAGTAAAACTAAATAAGCGAACGCTAAAAATTTCGATTTTGTAGCAGTATTATGCTCTCGTCACAAATTTTGAAAATTACAAAAATTTTTGTCATAATAATAAAATAGTCATGCAAGGTTAATCATCTAAGATCAAGCAATAAGTGAAATTTACCAATGAATGAACAAGCGTAGAAGAGTTTTGAAGTTTTTGCTCGATGCAAAACGAAATATTGATTGAATTTTTTCCGACTTAGAAAATGTTTGTTTACTGCTCAGCCCTCTGTATACCCACCATGATGGCACTTTTCCTGGAAATTCCATAAATACCTTATGCAAGACCGTTAATACCTAGGTTGTGTTCAGTTTGGGAGATTTTATATTTTGTCATACCTATTGCGAAAACCATTCTCGTTTTGGGCAAACGAAAAACGTTTAAAAAAGTGGTACACACGCTACATTTCATCATTCACATCTCAAGAATGGATTTAAATCATGATAAAAATATTCGGCCAAAACGCGCACGAGGTTTTGTGAATCGAGCGAACTAATAATTTTTTAGGGTACTGACTTAGTTATTTCAATTATTACAGAATTCATAATAATATAATGGTCCTGTACCAATAATGTAAATATATTATTCTTTCCTTTTTCTTTCTTTTGCAGCCATTTTATTTGCTCCATTGCTGGGTACAGGTCCCTCTCATTTACATGATATGAGAGGATTTTAGTCATACACTTCCACGGTGGCAAACCGACTTGGAAGTGGGTTTCCTCACGATGATTTCCTTCATCGGAGTGTTAGCGGCAATTTAGCATTAATTCTGAAGTTATACCTGTATAAATATTGTGCTCCCACTGGGTATCGAACCTTCCCCCTCATGAGAGGCGTGCTCTATCCCGCTCTGCCAATCTGACAATCATATACCTACTTACTGGAATCTTCAGAAACTAGTTAGTATAGGGACTACCTACGTGAAGCGCATCGCTGCTGCACGACGTGTCCAGTTCTTCTATTTGAGCAGTCTTCGAAAGGACTCAGGCAGTAAAAGCATCACTGACCGGAGTCGGAGTGCGCCTGCTTCTCGTGCGTGTTGTAGCGGCGGCGATGCCTTTCGTGTCACTTATGTTCGTTGTTGACTGTAAAAGATTGTCGCTCCGGTTCGGTTCGCTCTGGCATATCCGCGATATGCCAGAGCATATGAAACATAGCGACCAGTTCACTGATATATTTTGAATGGTGCTCCTCCGCCTCCCTCCACCCCTCATTCGATAGTCTAATTAGGCGCAACTGGCGAATTGTGTGCTGATTGCTTTGCGAACTATACATAAGTATGCAGGCGGCTGTGCGTATTGTACGATTACCGTGAAAGGCAATGAAAAAAAAGACGTGATTTTGTTATGAAAATGATTACGCTGGTCGTGCTTTTTCGACATCAATACAATAGAATAGAATATACTTTATTGCATGTCAATAAAAATTGTACAAAAGCCGGACTTATTGCCTAAGGCAATCTCTGCCAGTCGACCTGTCTTATTTAAGAATAACAATATAAAGGTAGCAATAAAG
>WYDE02199211.1:0-10350 GCA_009867175.2 Adela reaumurella | reverse complement strand
ACCGACGAAGGACTGATACACCTTTTCTTGTAAAATATATTCCACACATAGGTAGGCGTTTAAAGAACAAAATGGCATCAATAACTCATTTTGGCCAAAATGGTGACTGAGTCCCTTTTAGAATGGAACGATTCACTTTTGCTCCCACCCCAATTTTATGATTACACTCTGTATGCTTTCGCTTGGACCGGTAGCAGAAGGGTTTTTTACACAGCAATGCGCTCTCTGAAAGTTGCATCTCGGCCTGCTTTTTAGGGAAAGAGGTGTGAAGCTTGTATTGTTTATATGCATTTTTCATAAATGTTGTCATCAAATATACCAAAGTGATTTGAATTCTGGAACAGAATGTAAACAAATCTAGATTCTTTTTTTCAACATAATGTTTTATTTTCTAATCTTAGCATGTCTGGGCTGCGTTCCCAGTTCCCAATGATAAATTATCCGAATTTAGATAATCTCTAAATGGTCGTTTTCAATGATTACTTTTTTATTTAAATTGGGAAATTTTTTTTTTTATTGATACGCCAGACACCTGACACCAACCAACCTTCCACGCGGGTTGTTGTGCTAACAATGTCCAAAAGCATTTGGTTCGAACGGGAGCTGTGAATGCCATGCTGGCGTGACAGGGGCCTTTTTACGCTTCTCTTGAAAGATCCTAAGTAATATACTGCAGAAAACACAATCGGGAGGAAGTTCATTCCAGGGTTTCGAAGTCCGGAACATAAAATAAATATTAGAGCCCTTTGTCCGCACTTTAGGGAGCTCCACAGTAAAGGAAATTTGCTAAGCATTTTTGGGGTGGGTGTTATGAGATATGAGCTGTGCTTTTTACTAAAAACGCAATAACAAGTTGAATGACACTTTCGAATTTGTCAATACCTGTCTAGTTTGAACAAATAAATAAATACAAAATAAAATATCTGGCTTCAGATAATATCTTGGAACGCAGCAATGTGTAAGAATTATTCAGGAGCAGAGATTTGCTTCATTTTAATTGGCGTGTAGTGGCTCTAGTGGACAAGATGTATTGAGAAAGTAAATTAATACTTTCATCGGCATCTAGTAATGATGAATAAAGCTATCTGTTGAAAAAATTTTGGTCTTTACACCAGTTATCAATATTAATGTTTGTTCAACTGGTCCTTACGCCCATGAACCACATGGGAGGTGGTCGAAAATTCGCCAGGAACGCTTAATAAATTTATGGACTGGTCCATATGGTCACCCTGACTCCCCCTGTAGACTAGGTACCTATGTTATACACATGACAGACGTCAAGCCATCACACATGAAAAACGTCGTGCAAAATCATGAAAAGTAGTGCTTATTATTAGTACAATAAGAACTTTCATAGAAATAATAAAACTCCTACAAGTTTACGCCTCCATACAAATTTCAAATTGAAATTTCTTTAACGGAGTTACAACTTGTAATGACACTTTGTACACATAAGCAGAACCCGAAATTGTAGTAAGTGTACAATATAGTTTTTCTAAAAAATTAGTATATTTAAAAAAAAGTTGATTGCGATGTAAATTTTGGAATTACTATAATATTATTTTTTGACAAAACTTATCGAAGAAATATATTGTACTCGTACATTTTGCTGCTTATGTGTAAAAAGTTCATTTCAATCCGTATCTTCGTTTTAAGGAAATTTGAAATTCGTATGGAGAAGCTAACTTGAATTTCTTAATCCGTTTTCCCTGCTAACAAAATTAGCATTTGTTTGGCTTCACTTTATAATCGTTTTTGTATGGAATTAGTCCTCCATTCTTCTTCTTTACTCTTCATAGTCTTTGTTCAAATGAAAATTGTAACAAAATTTTAATTTTGTATCAAATTGAGTGCTCATGTATAAGAATATAAAGTTCATGTTTATGTTGTGTATTTTATTTTGTAAGTTTTATTTGTTAAATGGTGCTCCAATGAGACAATGGATGTTTTTTTAAAGCTTGAAATATGGTGCACTCCGGACTAACGCATAGATAAGCCCGACGGCACCCACGGGCATTGAGATCTGTACAACTTCTGCAAATGTCTGTCTGCCGGATTGGTGGTACATGCCATCTTGGTAATTTGAAAAGTGTCTTTAGTTTGAAAACACTCAATTCGTATCAATTCTTAAATGATCATTGTCCTTAAGGTCAATGTCCTTTATGAAAAAAAATCAGTATGTCCGCACGTACCCAACCTGTTGCTTGTGGAGCGGTAGTAGAATGGGAGAGGGCAGATTGCAATGTGCAGCTCCTTGGAACACACTCCGTCGTCAGTACCGCGACGAAGAAAGTCCACACGAAGCACCAAACAAAAATTTTTGGCAAATTAAATTTAAAACAATTTTGAGGTAGGTTTTACATTACTCACCTAGGGAGCAATAGTACGGAATGTCCCAGATCTAATGTATATTAATAAACATTAGATCTGAGGCTTCTTTACTTGCTCTCGTGGTGTGTATACAATTTTAAGTGCCTCAGCGGGGAGGAAGTGGTACCTTTGCTCCGCATAGCGAAAGTGACCACTTTCGCCCCGCAAGCGCGTAAAAAACTTTTCCTAACCGGACTGGAAAATTCCTTCATATTTTTGTCCTACCCACGTATCTGTATTAGGAGCACGGTTTTTAATATCCCCTGCCTCAATTGGACGTGCACCTAATTCCAATGTTTTGTCACTGTTTTGGTCTAATGTATGATTAATGCGTCAATGTACAATGTCGCGAAGCACTCGAAACTTATTGTAAACCCTAATATTTACATTTTTGACAGCAGCCAGTCAGTGCGTCATTACGTACATCGATGAATTTATATGTAGTTGACCTTATTTTACTTATAAAATTAAAATAGAATTCTTTGTAAGTATACCAGGTATATTTTAGGGTTTGTTAGTTTGGACACAGAAACTATCAATACACTTATTAATGAATGTAAACTAAAAGTTAATGATTGGAGTGTGTGTATAAAAGTTTTAATGGGTAATTTTGTGTGGAAAAAAATGTTGATATGGATTAAAAAAATAAATTTCATGCACATTTCAACCTTGCCTTTATTGTTTACGTGCTATACACACCTCTCTTATTCAGCGGTTGGTTGTTAAGCAGCTAGGAGATTATCCTATATCATTAATGGCTCATTGATGGTGTACAAGTTCAATTTAAATGATTGTCAGTGCAACTGAGTGATTGATGGCAACTGATCAATATTATGATTTGATTGACCATGATGGACCATGATCTTTTATTCAATTGAAGGGATTGTCAATGTAACTAGATTGACTTACTGGGTAGGTAATATATAATATGGCAACGATTAAAATCTTGATGTATGATGTCTTATTGATAAACTAGTTGATCACTTAAAATCCGATTGAAGTGATTGTCAATGAGGCTGCGTGATTGATTGCAACTGATGAACATTTTGTATTGAATTATGTGTTTGATGGATAATTGATAATAACTTAATTGAAATCAGATTAAGTGATTATCAATTCAATGCTCCTAGGGGATGGAAATTGAGAAACTGATTTTTGTAATATAGGTTCAGACGGTTTCTTATAAAAATTATAGTCGACTCACAATGTCGACGTTGTCATAGGATTGAGTGTATATTTTGATAATATGTATTCTTAAATCACTTAATAACTAAATATTTCGAAGAGAGAAATTATTAATTTTGAAATTTGTGTTCATTGATAACTGTGTTGATTTCTATTGACTTCCGGTTATCATTTTAACGTGTTTTATTGCAACGTATGTCAAAATGACAACAGAAAGTTGAACAGTCCAATAGTATTTAATTAAACTTATGGGTTAAAATATTGTTTAAAATCCAGGAGAGGGTGGAAATAAAACAATTATGAAGAATGAATTATTATTTTTATTTGTTATACTTCCAATAAATTAAGCAATTTATATTAATTTAAAACATTTCTTTCCGCTAACACGATAAATATTTGACAAAGATTCAATCTAGTAATCTTTAATAAATATGATATGTTTTCCATAGATATGCACCTATTTCGCTAACATATTTAAAAATCGAATATTTGACGCAAGTGTTGTAAGTTTTCGTTCGGAAATACTCCGACCCTATAGGTATTATCTATACTTTACTAAACTAGAGGACCTTATGAGAATGATATCTGACTTATCTAAAATAGAGAAAAAAATAAATCTAAACTAGTATAGATTCACCAATAAATTCGAGAAGTTGCGGAAAAATTCCTAAGATATTGCTAAAAAATCCAATAGTTTTGCAATATGTGGCAAGCAGTGCCTGGACACTTAAAAAAATCCAACTATTAAATTACAAAGGTACACAATTTATTTATTATTCTTATCTATTTATGGAACTATCGTGCATTAACTTATTTAAATCTGTAGGCGTTATAATGCAAAATTATATTAACAATTATGAAGGCTATTATAATTTTTTTTATCAACAAACAAAACTGTTACGTAAACTTTTGTAACATCGTTTCTCCTGTTTCATGTAAGTAATAGAATAATATGTCCCATATGTATATAGAATATAGCTTAGCCGTAAAAAAAAACATATATAGGTTGTTTATATTGTGTGGTGAGTAAGTCACGATGGGGTTGCAATTGGTTATAACAATTTTTTTTTAAATCATATTAATTATTATCGGATAATAAAAAATAACTCTTAGTGATATTTTCGTGTTAGGTTTTAAATATTACTTCATGTAAACGACCGCCATTTACAGCCTCCTGCGTTTATTCTCGAGATTTTCCACATTTAACATTTTCTCTAGAGTTTTTAAAAGAAAAGGTGTTTAGTAATAAACTCGGGACAATCGAACAGCTGAAGGTGAACATTCGAGCTGAAAAATGTGATAATAATTAAGTTCAATAAAAAAACAGAGTTATAACCAGTTGCATTGCAATGCCGTCGTGACTTATGCGCCGCTCTGCATAATAGAATGTCTGTTCTATAAAATAAATTTAAGTATATATGACACGTTTTCTCATGAATAGGATTCGCATATCATAAATGAAATTTTGCCACACCTCTTGACAAATACAGGCTTACGTAATTTTTTCATGTTGAATAAATGAAATATTTAATAAGAATTGCATAAAAGCGCATATGTTCCCCGTGAAGCGATATTCCTTGATTATTGATCCATTGATTATTGTTGAACCCATACTCGTATTTATCTTCGTCATATTGGTTCTGCGACCATTTATTTAATTCGTTGTCAATATTAGCCCGCATTTGACAAAAGAAGTTTTACAACGATCACACGACACAGTACTGACAACGACACGTAGAAAGTTGTTTGCGTGCGTATAGAGTGCACAAAACACTTAAGCTGTAACCACGAAACATCTAGATCCTCGACTTAGATGAAAACTTTTATTAGAAATCACAATTTTTTGATATGTATTTGGGATTGCAACCATATTACATACAGTGCAGCACCGCTCATCAAAATAACTATAGAACTATTTAGGTAAGATTTCAAAAATTTCTACGAGAACGGAAATAATTTTTACAATAGTTTCGTTATTCTACTTGATCTACACTTTACCGCTACATAATATTAAAATATTTATTCCTACTCCCTAATCTATGATATGTTTTGCATTACCTACACCTAATTTCTACTACAATAATGATATGTCACCTCGTGGTCCTATTCTGGATTTATTTCAAAAGCCAGATATAAAGCGCATACATTCTTTGATTTCGTCATACTTACACGTTATATCTAGGTGCTGTTATCCGTTCCTTTATAAATATACAGTTAATTTCTTGCTTTATATCTCGCTTAGAATTCATTCAGAAAAGACATTTTATTTTGGAGTCGCCTCTGATCAAACGTTGTTCATAATACTTATAAAGGGAATTTTAAGAGATTTTTCAAAATTCACACACGCAACATTACCCATACATGGTAGCTCTCCAAAGAATAGGGGAATGACGGCGTCGCGCGGCAACATTTTAAATTGACTATACATTATCAGTTTCAATAGCAATAATAGATTTAATTTAGTAATTTCCTTACGCTCATTACAGTCTTTTTGCTCAAATTTTATCTGAAATTTCAAGTCAACGACGCGAGAAACTAAAATTGCGCGTGCGACGACGTCAGACCTTTGGAAAATAATTTGACTGCTGCGATACAATTCGGCAAGATACACATTCTTATCTAAACTAGTAAAGTATACAAAAATATATCCTAATATGAGTGAGTAACCTATATTTTGTTTTCTATCTAAGTAATTCTGTACAGTATTAAGAGAATTCCGGAAAATTGTGAGTTACGACGCTACATCTGCGTGGCCGGCTGCAGACGAAGTCATAAATCACGATTCAAGCCGAGATAGGTACCTGAGGAACTGAACTATTACAGTGTGCTTGAGTTGCAGAAGCCACCATTCCATCCAACACGAGGGGAAATGGGGATTTACTTGCGCCTGTTGTAGGAGTCGTAGGGAAGGTAGCTGTAGAAAGCGGGGCTAAGGGGAGCGTGGGAGATATGGACAACGTTGTAATATTCAGAGGCTGACTCCGGCATTATTCAATCGAGGAACCCGGTGTTGACGAGCTTCTCCAGGAAGAACTTGACGTCTCCGAGCTCCGAGTCCTTGATGCCGAGAGACTTGAGCATTCCCATGTCGCCGTTCTCCACCGCCATGAACACGGAGCGCAGGTGCTCCAGGTCCGAGCGCATTAGATGCAGTGCCGCGCCGAAGTCTTCTATGGTCTGCGATTCTGAAAATGAATTAAGTAAAAAAATGTTTTACTTCGAACAAACCTTGTTAGTTCCTAAGGTTAGAGAAGTTAGGCTTGGGGGATGATAATATCCATTGGAGGTGCAAGCAAAACTTTCGCAACCTTCTAAGTATATTGTAATTTTGGGAAGACTTGATACCTTCCTATTCTTTTTAACTGCATTTTCCATTAAGTAGATTATTCGGTTCATATTTAGTTTAATAATAAAAATAACCATCATATTATGTAACACTAATGAGTATTCGTGTCTTTACATTGGATTTACCTATTGGATTGTTACCTACCTCAGGGTGCTTTCTTACACCATTGCTGTTCTTGATATACGAATGCGTACCTATAATCAAAATGTACCTATGCGAAAACTAGGTTGGTACAAAATAAAACTAAATAAAGGATCGAAATGTAAGCCAAATCTTCAGAAGCCTACGAGAGAGTGTATTATTCGCAGTTCCGACATGAGGGTTTGTGCTGTATTGTGCAGTCGGGTGTTCCACTAGGCAGTATTCTTACACCCGTGCTGTTCTTGATTAATATGAAAACTGTACACCGCTAACTAAACCTATAGCGGGTTGAAAGTGTAAGTGTAGGTAATCTTCAGGAACATACCAGAGAGTGCGATGGCCACCTTCTCGACGCCTCCTAGCGGTCCGAGCGCGTCGCGCGCCTTGCTCCCGAACAGTTTCTCCAGATAGTTGGGGCCGTGCGACGCAAGAAGAGATTGTAGGAACGATGCGGTCTCTTCTACTGGCGGCCGCTTCGCTGCAAAATAAAATAAAATCATTATCATTAACATTAATAAATGTTTGCTTTGATTACTTTTTGTACTTATGTACCTTCTTACATAAATATGCGGTTTACGATGTATTGATTCAGATAGGTACCAGCAAATAGGCTACCTATTGAGTGTGCAATTTTAACTAAATATTTATAAAATATCTTGAAAACTACATCAGGGCGGTGTCTTTGAAAGAAAGTAGGTAACACCAATATCTACGTATATCTGGGGGGGGGGGGGGTCCTAGTGGATGGTTGCTCTTCGAACGCCCTGTCTCTTCCGCTTCTTGCACTCTCATAATCACAGACTAAATAATCACTGCTCATAATGTTCTTCATTCATGCTCGTCTGTTACGGGTACTGCGCACATGTCCCTTTTTGAGCACATGCTCGATCTTTTCTAGGTATCTAAGTGCGTCTAGGGCGGCCCTTTTAAGCGGCACTCTTATAAGAAGTAAGCCAAATTCATCGTGATGCACCATTGGGCAACCCAAGCGAGCCCGCAAATTTCTACCTTGGAATGTTGTCAAAATCATGAGGAGCGGTGCCGCGGCCGCCCCTAATATTCAGCCGCCCTGGGTCCTTCCATGAAAAGTCCCCCACTTGAAGAGTAGGTATTATTCTCACAAAATAATATTCCGACCCTCGTAGAAAAGGCGGTATAATAGGCTTCAAAGGAACGAAACGCATTCCCGAGCTCCTAACAGCGTAATTGGTGTAAAGCTGCCAAAATATTTCTGGCTCAGTTAATTTTCTTGAAAACTCGAATTTACAAAGCGACTCACTGAAATCTGTCGCATCTTGTTTGCGTCTCGGCAAACGGATTGTGTTTTAGACACATTGCCGCTTTATGAGAGAGGGAATGAGAACACTTTGGTACCTAGGTAGGTACTTGGGTACCTACGTACTTACTTGTTCAATGATTGTCAATTTCTAAGTACGTCTTTGATGCCTCATTGATCGAAGGACCAATTGATTGTATAAGTACGAATCATTTTGAAGTGATTGTGAACGTAAATATTTGATTGATTGGAATTTTGGTTGAAGCCCGCAAAACCCACCCTATTACTAGAATCTATTACCTTTCATCATTAAAATAAGGGAGAAAATCTTTAACTATCTAACTATATGTATATCGATGTAGTTATCTATGTATGCATGTATTAATGTATTGTATTCCTATAATGACTGCCGAACTTGTGGCGGTTCTAGAGGCTCTTTTATATAGTTTGTGTGTATACTCACCACAAATTGTTATTCTTACGGACTCAAAAAGTGGTTTGCAACATCTTCTATATTGTACGGAAGAATCTCGATGTAGACCTATTGCTATTGAAATTCTGAAAGTATTTTTACAACTTAAAACTCTAGGAAAAAATATTACGTTTCAATGGATTCCATCACACGCTGTCTTAGAAGGAAATGAGTATGTGGATAGATTGGCAAAGCGCGCTGTAAACTGTGATAATATATTCGAGTGTAAACCCTTTTTGCACTGATCTTTTACCGCAAACAAAAGACATGTGCCATTTAACTTGGAAGGAATATTTCGATAGAAGATCGATGGAAAAGTGCATATGGTATAAAACGCTTCAGTCTGAATCGCTTCGGCATCCATGGTTTAAATCTTTGATTGGTTCAGACATCTCAAAATCAGATTTGGCCACCGTTTTCAGACTACGTTCAGGACATACACCATTAAATAAAAGTGCATATCTCATGCGCAAAACTGATTCTCCAACTTGTAACATTTGCTCTAAAATTAAAGACCAATATCACGTGTTGACGGAATGTGCTCTGAATGAAGTCATAAGGAACCGACTGTTGCAAAATTACAAACAGATTGGCAAAATTTATTTTTCGTTGTTCACGAGTCTTTGGCAAATCCTAGGTCAGAAAATTGTAAAAATCCTTAAAAATGCGTGTGACTACTTGAAGGGGAAAATTCATACAAAAGGAATCACGGGACTGACATAGTCGTAATGCGGCCAAAGTCCCATTTTAAATACAAGAATAAAGAAAAAATGTATAAATGTACGCCCCGTCGGGATTCTATAATTCGCTTTGTAACTCGAGAACGACTATCAATTCACATGGGGTTTTCACTGACGTGTTCTGTAACAACTGAGAGTGATCTTAGAGTATGTACTATCGCGGTATTCCTTCGGGGGTTTAAGAAGTCACGCGGACATTGGAGCCGCGGACACTGCTAGTATGCATGTACAATAAGTTGTTTTTTTTTAGATGAGTTAACAGGATCTTTGTATTTTTATTTCTTTTCTCTGAATCTGTCCAAGTGAATCACTAAATTATATAAATATTGTTTATTTATATTATCAAACAGCCTAACGTTTTTTATCTATCATCTTTTAAAATATTCCGTACTGGCCAGGCCAATACTTCATTCGCAATTCATTATTCGCCAACTCCCGATATTCCTTCCTGACTGACCTACAGGCTACAGGTGTATACTTAGTATGCAGTTATAATACAACCAATAAAATAACAACGTAACTTGATTAGGTATATTGTTTATTTTGAAAATAAAAATAAAATTCAGATTCTGCAAATAAAAAAAAAAATATAGGTAGTTAATTGTAGTTATTTATATTAATATAGTATTTTGTCTATGTATTATAAATGTGTGTATCCCATGTATATATTTTAAATACAATTTATTATTTTATTACCTGTTCCATTTTTAATCTGAAACTCTTAAAGCTTTTTTTCTGAGTATCTTGCACTACCCTTTCTACATTTCTATTCTTAAGCCCTTATCACCTAAAGGTTGGCTGTAAGAGATTGCTTTTTAGT
>WYDE02199200.1:0-10351 GCA_009867175.2 Adela reaumurella | reverse complement strand
CTGAGCTACCCGGACTACGCATTGCTTTACGAAATTTGTCTTCATATCATTCTTCGTTAAAGCATCTGGTAGTTCCGCTTCGACCTGTTAGATGGCGTTATTTCACTTTTATTTAGACATCTCCCCGCTTTGATTTCTTCTGATAGGTATTTGATTTGATATTTTATTTTTATTTTTCTGAGTTAATTTATCTGGTGCATCGACTGCAGCGTTACTTAACAATATAAAAATTTTATCTGAATCGTAAAAAATCCAACACAATTCCATATCTTAATTATAATTTTGCCCGACAGGCGGCGGAACCCGCAATTTGAGATTTTAAGAATTCCAATTCGATATTTTCAAACTTCCAATTACATAGATCTTAAATTACTCATAGATGTCGTAACAAGTTTTGATTTACGTGAGAAACTCTCTTCTTACAAATATAATAATATAATATGTTTTAATTTTTTTCATGTACGCCAATATCTTGCACATCCGTCCATAGTTCAACTGCGGGCAATACATTTAATGCACTTTTAATATCAACACACGAAGTTTTCCCTGGTTTGCAAGTGTCACAACGTCTAAGGGTCGCACCTTCTTGTTTCGCAACGCCTGACGTCATCGTGGAAGTGATTTCAGCGATTTACTGTCTCTTTATCATCCCCTAACGGAATTAAATAAGGGATGAAAGTATGTATGGATGTTCAAAAGACATCAACGCGCCAAGGTTTCCTCGGGGCATTGCATGCAGCATCCTTCATACCATTGCATACAACAGCATGAAGTCTAACACTAATAGAAGTTTCTTCCTTACCCATAGACAAGGATACATTTTAGAAAGGAATTATATCAGAATCGAAGGACAATATAGAGAACTGGAGAATAAAAGAGAAACGTTATTTTTAACTGTTCTTTATTTTTAATTAAACTTTACCAATAAGTCTAAATAAGCTAAGTTATAAATTAATTGGAGAAATCTCAAACTACACTCAATCTCTATTTGTGACAGTTTTGCTGGTTTATAATTTAATTGAATGTTTCTAAGGCCCGCTCGCTTTAGCACTAAGTATAAGGAGTTCTATTTGAAGTCAAACGTGTATCTACAAATACAATTATCAATGTGTTTAGGTAAAAACATTTTCTTGAGCCTCTCATTTTGAGTAATATTTAATTGGTTTTGTGGTGTTTAAGTTTACACTCCTACATACCTACTTAAATATTTTAAACTATAAGTTTTTTTTTTTAGAATAAATGATGAAACAGGCTAAATCTCTAAGGACAGGTATGCAGGATGTGACACACTTAATGTATAAACAGTTAAGGGAATACAGAGGGTTTATTGACAGTTTAGAAAAAAAATAACAATAAAATCTGAGTCGTATACTTTTTTTTTAATTGCATTTTTTATTGCATTTCAAGTACAACTATGCAGAATTATTATTGATAAAAAATACATTTAAATAAAATCATTTCAGGCCTTAATGCCTCCATTACCTGAGTAATGTAGCAATTTTGAAAAAAAAAGCAATAAAAAAAATACTGGACTCAGATTTTTTTTCTTATTTTTTTCTAAACTGTCAATAAGCCCTCTATATTTCCTTAACGGGTTAACTATTCAGTGTGGGACATCCTGTGTATACTACACCATGTCTGAGGTATGTTTATAATATTTCGTTTTGATGATACATGAATTATCAATAAAATGTTCATTCATCACATTGTATTGTATTCTTGGAGTTACCTGGACCATCGTTAGACTGCGCAGAGCGAAATAAATGCTTCTGAACACACTTCTGCTCACAAGCACTGGTCATCACAGCAGATGATTAATACACAAAACAGCACTGTTTTAACATGAACGAAGCAGGACGCGTCTACTCGCCAAAAATAGCGCCAAAAGACTCCTTTACGAATTAATAGTGAGACCATGAACGATTAGCGTCAGTTTGACCTTTGATATATCAGAAAGTAGACGTCGTCGGCTATGAATCTCCGTATTTTCCTCCTGATGATTCCCATGCTGTAGCGGGCGAAACTCCGGCTTTTGTAAGTCATGCATAACTCACTGTTAATCCATAAAGTAAAAATAAAATAAATACAATTTCAGTGAATTTAAATTAAAACGATAATTACAATTTGAGAGTCAGGAGAAATAGAAGACCTACCTATTTTTTGTTACGTAACATTGGTATACTTTTAAATGCACTTAGACTAAGACCCTTGAACAATTCGGTGTTTTATTCCTATTAGCTACTTATTGAATTAACAATGATTTTTTTCACAAACAATTTTTCAAAATTAATACATAGACCAATACTTATTGGTATTAATTATAAATTAAATGTGTCATTTACACCTGCATTGTCGAGTTTTTATTTATAAATATTTTATAATGTCACTGAATAAATAAATTACAATTTCAACTCTTTAAAATCTACAAAATCACAACCAAACACACTGTTCTCTCGCAAGCTAACAAATCACAAAATCACTCTGTTTCATTTCACAATCCAGTTCCTAGCGTGATATGTTTTCACGTCGCCATCTTATTAGCAGCCTCCATCTTTTCACGAAGCCATCTTGAATGTCTTACACTCATCTCTGTCGGCATTCATTGGCCAGTCGCACACGTTCAGGTTGCTGTTGAAGACTGTGCCTCGTTCACACGTGAACTTGACTCCTTCGCCGTGCGCGCATCGCCAGTACTACGCACACACACAAACCATAATATCAAAGCTGGGCCATAAGTATACAAGGCCACCTAGCTAGAAGTTCTCACCTCATAATAAGTATCAAGAAACTCGACATTGGCAAATTGATATCAAGAGATATTAGGGCCATGAAATAAAAGAACAAGAAACGATCAACGAGAAAAAATTTCTGATAACGTGATTTACGTGGAATGAAGCATGATACTTTAATGCAAAATTTCATATTTATTGAAGTAACATTTCCGAGAAACCTCTTTATGATGCTTTGTTTTAACTGTCGATAAATGTCTGTCGACAATATACTGTTCATGCTACTGTCCTGTCCATAATATGCTAAGAATTCGAATCGTTCCAAAAATCAATATATCCGGATAAATCTTATTAACAGTCAGTAGTTATAATAGTGTCTTGGTTATAACAGCTAGATAGTGTACCATTTAAACTTTGACATGAATTTCTAATAGTAAAGTATAGGTAGCTTAGTTAGCTAGATCAAGTCAAACACTTATGTAGCTCATGCGTGTGTTACCTTATTGCATTCCTTGTCGGCTACAAAGACTCCCTCCTCCCCGCAGTCTATGTCGCCATCTATCTCGTTGCCCTGCACACACAATACATCGATCGATGTTAGGTACTACGGCACTGAAGCCAGGTTGAACTGAAAATATTTTTATCATAGGAATAAAAGTGAATCCAGTTTTTTTATTATAGAAGGTGTTCAGGTATGTAGGTACCTACAGTATGAATGGAAAAGCTTGTAACTGTGTCCATCTTCTGATATGAGAAATTTTTATGCCCAACCAAGGAAGAAGAAAATGCGAGACAGCGAAAAAACTACGATAAAATTAGCCTAACCTGAAGACCAGGAATTTGAAAACAGATAAGATTTTTTTTTAAATCTGTGCTGGAAACTGAAACATTCCATAATCTGATAAATAAGAATACTCACCTCCGGTGATCCTCCATAAGGCGGTTTAGTACCCTCAGGCACAGGTGGAGCTTCTTCAGGTTTAGCAGTCTGGTCGTTCGAAGGTTTCGACGGACTCGGTTCTGGAGTAGACGGTGCGAGCGTAGTTGGGGCTGCTGTGATTGGAGCCTGGGTAGTTGTCGTTGGAGCCGGTGTGGCAGAAGGAGCTGTAGTTGTTGAAGGAGCCCGGGTGGTTGATGGGGCAACCGTGGTGGGAATGGGTGCACCTTCGTTGGGGTCGGATGGCGTAGACGGTGGTCGAGCCCATTCAGGCTAAAAGTAAGATGATTATTATTCATTGTTTATAAAATTTATTCGTTCTTTAAATATTTCTGGCTGAAGTCTTTGTCTTCAGTGAAGCTTAAATGACCCTATAGTTTTTAAAGCATTTTGTCAGCTTAACATATACAGGATATATTTGAATCAACTGCGTTCCTTCTAGAGGACTGTTCTTTAGCATAAACTGAGCAACTTTTATTGCTCCGTTTATTCTAAAGAACAGTCCTATTTTTAAAGAAAAGAACTTTTATTGTAAAAAACAATTAATTACGAAAAAAAATTGCTTTCTCCATACATTTAAAGTCAGACGTTATCTCAAAATGTATGAGAAAATGTTTTTTTTTTTAATTCCAAAAGTTGTAGAGCTAACAAACATTGCTCAGTTGCAGAACAATTCCCAAAGGAATACACCCTGTTGTAAAGTATGTATTAAAAGTATGTAAAGAAATCAATAAATTTTATGTTACCTATGTTATTTATCGTTAAGATTTGAATTTTTTTAATCTTGTGTGGTACTTACTGGTGACAATGTAATGATATGGTGCCAACAATCTGACCTGATGATAAGTCGAAAGGTTGGCAGGGGAACTCATCAACGGCTAATAGCAGACCCATCAATTTGAGGATTTTATACTTCTGTACAAATGGTGTTCAGGATCTGATAATGGTACCACAAGGTTATTACTGGAACTTTTCAGTATGTGATGGTAAACCAGTCGTGTTTGGGCTTGGTATATTTGGCACAGCGAGGCGCTTCTGCAGAGATGATGTTCTGGACAAGCCTGTTCTGGCAACCTGTATATTAACTTATTTTCATAAAGGCTTTTATCAACTGTGAATGTATTGACTGAGCTATTAGACCACCAAATTTCTGTATATCCATCAAGCTCCACTCGATGTGTACAATAACACAAGGAAAGCAACATACTCTACGCTTATATACCCCCAGAGTGCGTGCATGAAGGTAATTTTTTTTTTGAGAAGTTGTGCATGACGTAACTTACAGTCGGCGTTGTATTTGCCATATTAGGTGTGGGCACATTGTACGAAGACATGTATTTATGCAGCAGTTTAATGAGCGGGTTGACCTCCCCGCACAAACCACGGAAGTCGTCCATGTCAATAGCCCATGTCATGGCACCAGCGTAGCCTTTCTCCTTGATCCAGTTCATCTTGATCTCGATGCTCTTCGGATCCTCATAGCCAACCCATTGAGTACCTGTCATCAAACTGAGCTATACGAAACGAAAGAATAATAGGAAAATCTTGATTTTCCAGAATGATCCCCCTAGATTAGAATGTTTATATAATGATTAATGACACATAAATCTAATGAGCACATAACATAAGTTAAAAAGGTTTAGTACTAACCCTTATAAGCGTACGGACATTTGCCATGATCATCCCACTTCTTGGTCCACCCAGAGTCTTCCTTGTCTACCTCCATGCAGATCTGAAATGATATATGTCAATATCAATACACCGAACCGGAATAGGTATTACAAATATACAAAAGCTATTTAAACTTGTACGCTACGACTCTAAAGACAAACATCAATTATAGCGGAACTAGAAACCATCGCATATTTTTTTTAATTCAGTGCCTTTCTATGTGCATAACCTGGATAGGTATCTACTAAGAAACAAAATGCATAGAGTAAATCACAAACCTCATAGTAAGACCAGAAGCCAGTAGCATTAGTGAATGGAGCTGGGTTACCACCACCAGCCTCCTTGTTGATATAAGTGCCGAGATTGTAGTTGTTGTTGCCAGCTGCCAGTGTGAAGGAACGCCCGTAGAACGGTACTCCTACGACCAGCTTGTCGGCGGGGCAGCCTTTGTCTACCCACAACTGTAGCCCATCGTTCTGGCAGAAAGAACATTTGTAACAAATAAGGCCTAGGTATTACGATCTGTAGAAAGAAGCTAAATATTAGCAACGGATCCTGCTCAAAGTGGCAATGATAAAAGGGCGACAAATACTTACAACATTGAGTTTCTCATAAGCCCATTGGTCGTGCGGTCTCTTGTATAGAGGAGAGTGTACGTCCGCAAAGCCAGCCCAGTTACCACGTAGATCATATGACATTACGTGAATTGCGTCCAGCTCCCTGCGAATTTTTTTCGATAAATTTAAAGTTAGTTAACATTCCGACGTCCTTCTTGCTTTGATTCGTTCGAAGTTCGATTCTTCGCGTATAGAGAGGGCTAAGTAGATACTAGTACTTACATAAAATAAACAAAGTAGATAATTAACTTTATTCAGTTGACATTAGGGTAGGTCTAATTCTTCATTCTAAAGTACACTGTTCGTAAAATTTACATCGATCAGTCATGTACATACATACTCGTAGTACAGATACACGTTCTACTTTATCATAAAATCAGGAATCAAATATGAGCTAAATAACGCTTTCTTCATTCTTTCATTGTTTGATTTGACCCCCTTAAATCATGCTTAGGCAATTTAAAAAATCTCTTAAACTTACTTGCAGAGTTCTGGTACGTGGTAACCCTCCATGAGCCTGAAGTTTGCTAGAGGAACCGCCGCCGTCAACTCCCAGCCCTTGCCTTCTCTGATGAAGGCCCTGCGGAGTTCCTCCACGAAGTACAGGAAGCGATCCTTGTCCGAAAAGGAGCCGCCCCGGTCGGCTGCACCAGGATACTCCCAGTCGAGGTCCAGACCGTCGAATGAGTACTTATTCAGGAAGTCTGAAAATGTATGCAAGTTTGATTATTAAATGATATTACATACGAGCAAGACGAAATACATAGAGCACTATACTAGGAGGTTGACGATTGAGTTAAATCTGTTCTTGTTGATTTGCTATAAGTATTCGTTGCCATCCATCAAAACTATCCATTGTTTGACATTCCATCTTGTAATGTTTCCATCCCATCATGGTTTTATCTTACCTCTTATGCCATGCCGTGAATGTAAGCCTAAGTCACCTTGATCCTTACGAACTAAGTTTCCATGACAGGTTACTTCCCTTTTTTATTACGGTTACACGAAAAAAACGTAATTACTATGTAAATCTTCTGATAGCGTTTAATGGTACATGTTACTTGTATCATGAGATCCTTACCAACAACGCTCCTGACGAACGCCATTCTAGAGGACTTCTGTGCTACCATGTGGGAATATTTGGAGCCACCTTCAGCCCAGCCACCCACCGCCACCATGTACTTGATGGAGGGATACTTGGAGCGAAGTGACGTGAAGTTACGGAACCCGTTCTGGTCTTCGTCCAACTGCAAACCGGCAAATCATATTAGAGATAAGAGAGAGAGATAGCTCAGCACAGCTGTGCGAAAGATTCGGTCGAGCTTTTTTCCCCCTTTCGCGACTTGTCCCCACTCTTCAACAGATAATATACGTAAAGCATGATTTGGCTACTTCCATTAACTTGCCACCTACGGTATTGAATTGTGGGGCCCCGGATAGTGGCCGAGTCTCTCGCATGCAAAAGTGTGCTGTTCGCATTTCGGCCCGGATCCAATTTGACACACTGACACGAGACTTGTTCCCGGATTTTGGTATCATCACCCTGCCGGGAGTCTACATTATTGTCGTTGCAAAATACGTGAGGCGTGACCACGGCCTGTTCCAGGCGAATGGAATCAGTCACTCACAACTACCAAACACGATCTTGTAATGAACTCCGAAACATCAAGCATAGACTTAAAATCATCTGAAAAATATGTGTTTGTGATTGGCTCCAGTATCTGGAACAGGTTGGCTGAATCAATCCGCAATGCCGGATCTGATGGAATCTTTACGACTAAGTTAAAAGAGATCCTCGAGAACAAGACTTACTACTCGCTGGAGGAGTACTTGTCGGATTCCGTCGTCGATCCACAAAAATATTAATTATACGTTTGTGTAGTCTTAATACTGTTATCGAGTATATTATATTAACTACACTATTAATTTGTTTTTATTTTTATGACTTGTAAATTATAAAATGTTTAATAATAAAATATTGACTCTTGATAAGATTCAAAGGAGTCATATCTACCTAGAAAACTAGAAACTGTCCACAAGAAAAAATCATACGTAGAGACATACCTCTGGATCTATAACCAGAACGTTATAGTTCTTCTCCTGGACGCCAATGAAGGAGTATATGAGGTGTGTGCACATGTCAACTGGGATGTCCTCAATGCCATACCGACCCACTCCGGGTCTGTACACGGCCCAGTTGCTGAAGTAGCATACCACGCGCGCTACTCCTCCTCCTGCGGGAAGATCTCATGTCGCAGTGGTGCTCGTGACCAGGATTCACGAAAAATATACAAGGTAAAGTCTGTGTAATAAATTAAATGAAAATACTTGGGAATTTAGTATGGAAACTTAAAATATACCATGAGGCACTACTGGCTTCAAAAATATAGCAAAAAACAAATAAAATAAAAATAAGACCACTACAGCCAATGCTATATTTTTTATTACTTCAGATTCTAATTTAATGAAAATAATTTTACAAACGTCCCGAGTCCTCTGATTTATTGGACAGCCCCTATTAACCATCATTGACTTAACTCTCATGGATGAGTTTTAATTTCAAAAGATCGACTATGCAATTATTAATTCATTTTTCAAATTTAGTTTTGATATAAAGTCATTGTGTAATTGTTAACAAACAGCATTAAAATTACTGAAGTAGGAAGGAGCGTTTGAATAAATCTTTTGTAAATAGTAGCATGGGAATTTAATTGTACATGTGTGGATAATATAGAATAGCCAATGACCTGAATCTGATTGACGAGTTTCAATTTCAAAAAGATCGACTTTGCAATTTTTAAAACACTTTCCTAGTTTTGGCTTAAAGTAATTGTGTAAACAAACAGCATTACAATTACTGAACCATGAAGGAGCGTTTGATTGAATCTTCTATAAATAGTAGCATAAGCATTTAATTTTGCATACATGACATTGTAGAATAGCAATGTTGACTGTGTTACAAAAAAAAAATATGTTTAACATTGTATTTTTTCTAGCTAAATATTATGTGTACGTGATAGAAGCAAACATTTAGAAGAAAAAATAATTTAGGAAAGTGGCAACGTCAGCCTTTATTACTCGTAACATTGTTGTACATATCATAAACTGTGTTAGAGTACGGTAGGGCTCCATAAAGTTGGGAACGTACATACCTTCAGCGCAAGAGGACACGGCCAGAAAGGCCAACGCCGCTATGAGAAGCCCCTTCATGTCGTAGGTACCTGAAATAATGAATGAATTGGTAATTTTATTTTTCTACACGCAAACTCACATACCATCTCTTTATTTAATAATCGGGATTAAAAGAGTAAATGCTTTTATGATGCTGTATGATTACAATACAACAAGCACCTTCAAAGGTTGACTGGAAGAAACACTCTTTAGGGTTAGTCCGCCTTTGCACTTCCTTGTCTTCTTTTATCCTGTTTTCTATCTGTAATTTTCTTGTGTGCATGTAGTATTCATTCATTCATTCATTCATTCACCTTCAAACTGTAAAGCACAGACGCATCATCGGTTCATTGAGCCTGTTTAATCGGTACTACTAGGGCCGCTGCTCAGGTGTACTTGCTCCCGTCATCCCCCCTCCGCGTGTTCGCTTTCGCCAAACCCGCTAGACTCTTATAGTGTAGGAAGCAGTGAAAAAACAGTGATTTTTTAATGAAATGATTGCGCTGGTCGTGTTCCTATTTTTTTTTTCTGCATCAAGAATATGTCGGTTTGCCAACTGGGAGCCGTTGCGTTCAGAAATTGCAACACTTTTAAAAGTTTCAAAATGTTGTGGCGCGCCTTGGGAAAGGCTTACACCCAGCAGTGGGTAGATATGGATGATGATGATACCAGAGCTACTTGTATTTCAGAGCGACTCAGTAGCCGGTATATGCAAATGTGTACGTCGCAGCAAACTGATTAAGACGGCTTCCCAACTGAATGGCTAGCCTCTTAGTTGAGTGGCCCCTTTCAATTAAACGCCTAGGCGGCTTATTGTAAGAATTTATCTAGCTCAACGACTCGGCTGACGAAAATCCGCCGGGTGATTTAATTTGAAATTCAAACATTATTTCCCGCCAAAAGACTGACGTCTGTTGCCAAGGAGACTTTCCACATTTCGATATGTGGAATTGACGCTTTCTACCTTTCGACGTTTTACTTTCCACTTTTCCAATTTTACATTTTAAAGGACATTTTGCACTTTAAACTTTTCCACTTTTAAATTATTCTAACCAACCGACTGGTTTGAAATCTCGAGAAGTGTCAGACAGGGGTGTGTGGCGTCACCATGGCTGTTCAATCTATTCATGGACAGCTGCTTGGCTGATGTAAAAGAATGTGATTGTGGACTAAGAATGAGTGAGTTAGTTGTGAAATGCCTCTTGTACGCCGACGATCAAGTGATC
>WYDE02199189.1:0-10352 GCA_009867175.2 Adela reaumurella | reverse complement strand
ACACCCCCCCCCCCCGCGCGGCGCGCTGCGGGGGGCGGGGCCCCCCCCCCCCAGAGCGATGGGGAAGAGGATTAATTTGGTCACCATGAAATAAATGAAGATGTGTACGCGCCCTCGCGGTATTATCTCATGGCTTGCTAAATGACAGATTTATTACAGATTAAAGTGATATTATACCCATTTTTATTAATTTTTATTATTATTTATTTATTTCAGCTCTGCTGCACGCAAGCAGCGCCACTGCTGGGATTGGGAGGTTGGTATTAGTACTAGTGTATTTATTAAACAACAGTTCCGGATCCGGACACATTACTACATACTATGCGATTACTATAAGAATAGGATTGACTGTTGTCAACTGACTGTTTTCCGCGTCAGTTAGTCAACTTCACTCGAATCCGCGCGGAAAAGTACGGTTTGCACGTCCTCACTGCAAAACGCCGTCATTGGCAAATCGACGTCAAGAAAGAGTGGTCAGGCAGGAGCCCAAATCACAAAGAAGATGAGATGAGAAGGGTTTACACGGGACGGGAAGCATTATACCTACATATTTTAAGTTTCATACTTTCCCCATGAAATGCCAATTCAGGTCTTTTACTTCTCCTTTTGTTGTTCTTGATGACCAAGACACAACTGAATATGTTTTTTTTTTACTATATCAAATAACTTTTAGCTAAAACAACGAGTTATCTTGATACTTTTGACGCTTCCATACTTAGAATCAACAATTTTTAAGCTCTAAAATTCTTCTTTCAACAAATATTTAGTCAAAACTAATTATTCTGTTTCTGTTATGTTTGATTTTGTATATATATTTGTTTCCACCTAACTCAAGCATGATAGACGTGAAGTTAGTTTGATTGACGGTTCAGCGTCACAAATTGGCGCTAGTTCCGTCCTATTCTTATTTTAATCGCATTGTATACCTTATATATTACCATGTATATTATTATAAAACGACACCAAGACAATTTACGTATTTTTCAAGTAAATGCTGAACAATTGCATATTTTTTGCTGGTCGAGCTGATGAGGCTTATGCCCCTGCCGAGGCCCCTGCAGATGTTACATTCTTTGCTGGGTTCCCTTTTCTTTAAACAATGTAAGTAACTATTATCGCCTTGCACGAATCCTTTGGTAACGATATTGTCTCCAGCATTTATTAAAAAGACATTTCAGGAAATGAAAAACCTCAGGGCCGGCGTTCTAACCATTTTCATTGTTTTCATCGTAATCAAAACTTATTTTACAACTATTTCATCTTCTTCAGCATAATTACTGCCTTCATTCATAAGTATACTTCCTCTATCTCGATTATACAGGGTGTTCGGCACATGGATGGACAAATTTTTTTTGTAGGTTAATGGGTTCATTTGCAAGGTTTTCAGCCTTGATACCTTTTGTCAGGTGTCACGTGGTATCGAGATATGATTTTTTTTCTTTATTTTTGAAAATTACCAAAATTCCAGCTATAAACCCTTGTAACTATTTCATTTATTATTTTATCAGCACGAAATATTTTTTTTGCTTTTTAGATGTATCCTTATTCTAGAAAAAAAATATCACATTATGAAGTTAATACCACAAAAAGGACTTATGACCTTCCGAAGTCCCGAGGACTAATAAAAATATGACACAATTTTAATTTCTTAATTCATAAAAAAAAACTGAAATCAAGTGAAAGCTTTGTTTTCTTTTAAAAAGTTCGCTAGTTTATGCTCTTTCGAATGGTATACCACATGCCATACAAATCATTCAATATGTGGCCAAAATTAGGGATAATATGCACAGACATTCGAATTGAAAAAGTGCCCGTGCGACTGTTAAGTGTTCTAAATTTGAAAATGCTCTGGAAAATGCGGGAAAGCGAACACCGATAAGTCGTCATGTTACAAAGTGCCCGTGTTCGCCCATGTGCCGAACATCCTGTATACAGTGGTGCATTCATTAAATCCGTATCCGTATCCATTCAGTCATCAAACACATATAGGTATGCTCTCAAAATATTCCTTCCAGCGTGATATCACCTCGTATCTTCCATCATGTTCACTTTTGATTGAACCTTTCGTGCTTATCTCATCTGTGTCCAAATGAGTTTTAGGTTCACTCTAAGTTGTTCGATATCCTTTTTTTCATTCATTCATTCTTTTTTACAGTTATAATTCTGCTTACGTTTCTTCCACAATCTTCTTTACTTTCCTCTTTGAATCTTTATAATTTAATAATATTGACTGAATTTTTTTTCCATTTCTTACAGATGACTCCGACGGAGGCGAATTAGTGGACGTGGAATTATTAACAGGTACTAGATGTTACAACACACAACTAATTACATCGTTATGTAACATAACATAAATTAATTAAAATGCTTCAATTAGAAAATAATGAAAGTGTTTTACGATTTGTTACAGGCGTCGTCAAGAAATTAGCGGAAGTGGACGTGGGCGATGTTTTGCACGTGCTGGCTGGGGGCTCAGGTATTACATCTACTAACATCTAACAACACACGAATACTTAAAATGTAATATAATATAATAAATTAATTAAAATGGTACAATGAGAAAATGCTACAATGTTTTTCCTGTTTTTGTTACAGAGGGTGGCAGTGGAGATAGCGGAGATGACAAAGATGGTGGAACGGGAAATACACGTAAGTTGTCACGTTGCCTTCCTGGCTTAGACAAATAATTTGATACCAATATCATCGAAATCACTTACAAGACTTTATCGTGACAAAGACAGTGGAAACGGAAATACACGTAAGTTGTCACAGTTGCCTTCCTGGATTATAGAAATACTTAATTACCTAACACCAATATCATTGATCACTTAAGACTTTATAATGACAAAGATAGGTGGAAATGGAAGTACACGTAAGTTGTCACAGTTGCCTTTCCTGCTTAAACAAATAATTTGATACCAATATCATCGAAATCACTTAAGACTTTACCGTGACAAATACAGTGGAAATGAAAATACGCGTAAGTTGTCATAGTTGTCTTCCGGGCTTAGACAAATAATTTGATACATATCATCGAAATCACTTAAGACTTTACGTGACAAAGACAGTGGAAATGGAAATACACTTAAGTGGTCACAGTTGCCTTCCCGGCTTATAGGTACTAATAATTTGACACCAATATCATCGAAAACACTTATAAGACTTTATCATGACAAAGACAGTGGAAACGGAAATACACGTAAGTTGTCACAGTTGCCTTCCTGGCTCATACAAATAATTAACACCAATATCATTGATCACTTAAGACTTTATCGTGACAAAGGTAGTGGAAATGGAAATACACGTAAGTTGTCACAGTTGCCTTCACTCCCGGCTTATATCTACAAATAATTTGACACTTAAGACTATCTCACAGATGAAGTTCACTGCTCCGAGCGTTATCGAGTTACAAGGACACAAACATAATATGCGTACAGAAATTATAATTTTGGGTAACTATAAGATCAATCCAGACCCACAAAATCAATATTACTATTTTCCGTTGTACTTGCAATTGCATCCGTTGTATTTTACGTTGCTGTGCAAGTGGTAAATTCTTGACCTGTGTGTTGGGTTGTTTTGCACACAGTTACTTATTTTAAGAATTTAAAATTTCTGGTAATAAAATTCTCAATTCTATAGCTAAAATAGTCGAAGGAATGAGTTCAAATGTAATTGCAATGTTCAAATTATAATTTTTGAGAATATCCTAAAAATCCTATTTTTAATTATTGCAGAGGGCGGCGGTGGCGGTGGAAACAATGGAGGTGGCAAACCAAACTGTGGAAATGGAAATCAACGTAAGCACTTCCTTAATTTTGAAATTTGGTTGTCATTTGTCCCCTGAGATTTTTAAATCCGGAAAAACGGCGTGCACATACCTACCAGGTTATGAACTCACGACCTCTCAATTAAGAGACCAACGCTCAAAAACCAGGCTGCGCCGCCACCAAAATTAAGCCTAAAACATTTAAAAATAAATGCCATTGACATAAAAAAATCCAAAATATTACAGAGGGTGGCGGCGGAGGCGGAGGAGGTGGCAAACAAAACTGTGGAAGTGGGAATCAACGTGAGTACTTAATTTTTAAATTTAGTCATTTTAATGGTAATTTCAGCAGCTGAGATTTTAAAATCAGGAAAAATTATACGCATACCTCCCAGGTTCCGAACTCACGACCTCTCAAATTAACAGGTTTGCAATTACAAAACATTATCCGCCGCAACTCAAAATGTAGTACTTATTATTTTTGAGTATGATAATATTAATAATATATATAGTATTCACTACCTATATGTATATAGTATATTCAGTGATTAATATTATAGTATAAATTTAGAGTATTATTTTTGAGAAAATAATGAAATCTTTATCTAAATTATTGCAGAGGTCGGAGGAAACAACGGAGGTGGCAAATCAAACTGTGGAAATGGGAACCAACGTACGTACCTCATTTTTAAATTTGATACCTAATATTAATAATCATTTTGGCCCTTCAGATTTAATTGTGCGCATACATACTTACCAGTTTGCGAACTCACGACCTCTCAATTAAGAGACGTGCACTCACAAAGCAGGCTGCGCTGCAATCCAAATTGAGTCTAAAATATGTAAAAAGTAATACATAAATATGTCCAAATGTTAGAATGATTATTTTGGAAAAAAAAACCAAAAACTCTTTATCCAAATTATTGCATAGGGTGGCGGCAAACGTAAGTAGCAAATGTTCAAGTTTGGTCATATTAATGGTCATTTTGGCGCTTTAGGTTTTAAAATCCGGAAAAAGTTGTGCACATTGCGCACTCATAAACCAGACTACGCCGCAACCCAAAATGTGCCTAAAATACGCAAAATTAACACATACAACTGTACAAAAGCTATGAATTATAAGAATTATAGAATGATTACATATTTTTTATAAAATTCTAACCTATTTTCTGATATGTTGCAGCTACAAACGGAGGTGGCAACACAGGCGGCGGTACATGTAAGTAACTAATTGATTTGATTAAAATATTGACAATCACAGAAGTTAATAATTAAAATGATCCGGCGACGTTTTCAACAAATTCTAAAATGGTTCCCGATATATTGCACCTACGAATGGAAGTGAAACTCTAAATAAATAATTAATTGTTTCGATTAAAAAAAATTTATACCTAGGTACTAATGAAATCATGAATATAAATAATTGTCTTCTAATGAGTATGTTTTATCAAATGCTCAAATGTTTTTTCTGAATTGTTTCAGCTACCGGAGGCGGTCGTAAATGCAAACATGGCGGTGGCAGTCTCCTCGATGTGGACATATTATGTTGGTACCAACTATAGTTTTACACACATCCGCATTAGTCTTCGCCGTAGGTTAAATAAAACACAGGTTCCCTTCAGAGTTTTCTTTCACCGGAGTATGTAGTAGGTATATAATTTTAGACACAAAGGTGGGAACTTCTGTATTCAGAATAATTTCACTAAGTATGAATTAAATGCCATGGTGATAATTTATCTTTAAAGAGAAGAAAAGTGTTGATAAGTCAACATCATCATCCTCAGCGTTTAACCGTCCACCGCTGGACATACGCCTCTCCAATTTGTTTCCAACCCTTCCGGCACTCGGCAGCACGAATTCACCGTTTGCCAATGGATGTCGTCGTCCCATCTGGCGCGTAGTCTTCCCACACTTCGCTTTCTATCCAAGGACACCAGCGCGTGCTTCAATGGCCCTCATCCCCGCGGTTCATGGGTCCTGCCCACTGCCATTTGAGATTTGCCACCCGCAGTGTGAGTATGATAAAATTGAGGTTTATGACGCACCAAAATAAACATCAACCCGCTAGCACCTGTCATTCCATACATTTAGAAATCGTATCGGTATTTCGATAGGTCACAATGGGGTTCCAACGTCAAAAACACCACTGGACTTGGACAAAAAAAAAGTTATTTTGAGCAACCGCTTCAAACAGATTTAGGTAGCTTTCTTCAGTGTCTTGAATAAGTGTGAGTTATTTATTATCTTGTACGTACACTACTTTCACTTGGGATTTCTGTAAGAATAACATTGACGCTGTATCTTCTGTCTTATCAAAATCACCGAAAATCTTCAAATTATTCATTTAAATGCTCGAAAAATCTATTCTAAAAAATACCATTATCGTTTTCATATTTCTTACAGCCAATGGAAATTGTAAATGCAGTCCTGGCAGTCTCATTGGCGTAGACCTATTAACCAACCGCTCCTGCAAGTGCTGTAAATGAAGTGTTCTTCGCGACGCCACCGTTACAAAGTATACATCGAATTATTGATTCCGTATTGTAATTTTTATTTTTCTTTTGTTTTTAATTATTTTAAAGTTATTTAGTTATACATAATATATATACCTACCTGTACACGGTGTTTCATTTAATAATGATATAATTTTCCCCGTTTCCTTCTGCTCCTACTACGCTCTCCTACTGGTATGAGCACGACGACATACTATTCCTCGTTCTCCTACCATTCTGTAGAAGCACGGACTTTCATTCTATGTCCTGGTGCTCACACTCTATTAAAAAAATGAAAACGACCGACACCTTTTTCACTTTATTCACTTCCTTTGCAGCCATTTTATTCGCCCCACTGCTGGGTACAGGCCTCTCTCATTGAAATGAAATGAGAGGATTTAGTCATACACTTCCACGGTGACGAACCGGCTTGGAAGTGGGAAAAGCTTGGATATAAACTATTGCAGGAGAATGAGTAAGTATCGCTATTAGGAGATCTACTTGAGCTCACAAGTTCAAGTAAAAGATCTCCTCTAGGTTATCAGCAGAAGGTAACTTGCCCATAATATTGAATTCCATTACGGGTCGTCAAGCCAGAAGAGCGGTGCCGCGCTGGTCGTGCGCGGCACAGCAGCAGAGACAACAGCATCACATAATTTATCTAACGGGCCCTTGCCACGGTCAATATCCGGCTTGAGCCGCGACGATGGCAATTAAGAAACTCGATGGCATGAAACATTCCGTGGGTGGAGCCGTGGGAGAGCGTTGGTGTAGGATGCCACGTGTGTGGACACACACTCTTCATCACGACCGGTTCCTCCCGCTCGGACGGCACCGCTGAAGTCCGCTGCCCTCAGCGCTCAGGCTTAGCGGGCTACTAGGAATTTGCGGTGGAAACGCTCGGCGTGCGGTCATCACTTACCTACTAACTAACCTAGGGCCACCGCCGAGCCAACTGACACGGATGGCTACATCACCTAATGAACCAGTTTTCTGAAACCAGTGATGTCAGCCTAAACACCTTGGATAGTTGTGTAGGTGGTGCAATGTCAGCACTTCCCTCAATTCCAGCCGGCTACACTGACTGAACTGGACGGAAACGGCTATGAAACACGAACTATGTTTCATAGCCGCTTCGACCGACCTTCATCCAGTGCGGCGGTACCAACCCTGGCGGGTTTTACCCTACCACCATGTAACTACTCCTACAACTACCCCTACTCTCCGGACGCTCAGCCACAGTTGCGGAAGCCTCCCCTCCTTTTTATACCATCATTCAATAGGGTATAATAAAATTACAGATTAGTTTAGTTCATAAGGTTTATTAATTGTTGATTTTAACGGTAATTATTTTTAAAAAGGCTCCAACAGAAAAGTCCCTCCAGAGGGCACTCGTACTGAGGTTGAGCCAACATCAGAGCATTGGAAGAATGAAATATTCGTTCTCAATTCAGTGATCTGGGCCCATACCGGCGTATTATCACTCGAGTGAGTGAAGAGGTCCCAGCCAATCGTAAGCGTTAATGCACTCGACACGGCCAGTCTAATTGGTTGAAATCGTGGCGATGTCTCTTCACTCGATCATGTGATGTTACCACGGTAGACCCGCAGGCCTACTAACGGCGTAATATCACTTGAGTGAGTGAAAAGATTTCAGCCAATCGTATGCGTTAACGCACTCGACATCACCCGACACCGCCAGTCTGATTGGTTGAAAACGTGGCGATGTCTCTTCACTCGCTCATGTGATAATAGCACGGTAGACCCCCTGAGCATTTGCCGCTGATGTGACCCGTTTATGTCGCCGAAAATACATTATATTTATATTAAGTATATATTTCTCGTGCGTGACTACAAGGGTACCGCTATCAACGCTAAGCGTTTTATATATTCTGAAAATAGACGAAGGGACGTTGCTTGTTAGTGCACTTACGCCATTGTGCGCTTACATCATCCAGCGGGAAGGGGGGTCGAAAAAGAGACTTGAAACGTATTTTGCGCGACAAAAAAATTTGTCATGTCATAACTCGGGAAAGGAAAGGATTATAAGAGTTATCTGTGCGTCATGTTGTAGTCATTGGGGTGCTCTAAAAAGCAAGCTAACAGAAAATATAAAAAAAATATATTGATAAAAATATAAATAAATGTATTAATAAAAAAGTGAAATAAACGGCGCGACCAGAGTTAGTCATTACTCCGCAACGGAAAGGGTTTTAAGAGTTATTTGTGCGTCGTCGTGTCGTGTAGACATTGGGATGCTCTAAAAACTATGTTAAGCTGAAAAATTTACATTAAAACATATTTCCTCAAAAAAATAATGTACTAGTATGTAGCGATACAGATTTTTTTTAATTAGTTGAATTATTTCTTATTCAGTTAGTTTATTCTTACGATTTTTTTTTTTTTTGGAATCCGAATCGGGAGGTTGACCTGTAATAGGTGTAATAACACCTATTATAGTGATCCTTTAGGATCACGGTACCATGACAGCAACTAACCTGTAATCTGTTCGGATGTATACTGATAATTACCTATGTAGGTTGTTCTTTTAAATGCTTTAAAATTAAGCAAGTATAAGTATAGACTTTTCTGCTTAACAGAAGGCGGACATATTGCCCGAGGCAATCTCTTCCAGTCAACCTTTTATACACTACAACACATTCGTATTGTTAGTGTATAGGTTTCCTCACGGTGTTTTCCTTCACCGGAGTGTATTGTAATTTTGCACACAAATTTTACCGGGATTTTAAAATCCGGAAAAATTGTGCGAATACCAGGTATCGAACCCACGACCTCTGAGTAAGAGGCGAGCGCTCACCAACTAGGCTACTCCACAACCCGTAAAATTTTGTGAATTGTACAAATAATATTTATTTATATTCCTGATAAATAAATAACTGTAAAGATAATTGAAAAGACAGATAGGAGCGACCTGAGAGAGTTGAATATAGGCTCACCCACGACGCATCAAAGAAATACTTAATACTCTTAACAATGCCAGCCAACGCATAAATTCTATCCAGCATGACGAATACTGAGACATAAGTCGAGTGTCCAAAAATAGTAGGTGATTCCAGTATTACCAGACCGTTGGGTGTGTGAAGTAATTGAGATCTCTCCAGAACTAGTTCTAATTTCATGAAACCTTTTAAGACTCACCTCATGCTCTCCGTGACGGTGGGGGTGATGAGTACAACAGCGGGGTTGGCCGAGGCGACCCTCCTCAACGAATTTGCCAGTACCAGCGCGCCCAGCGCGTACGAGTCGTTGGTGGCCAGCGTTACCCATGCCTGCTCTGTGGACAAACAAATTTCTACAGTTAGATCATTTATCTTTGATATTTATGCAATTAATTACAAACCAAATGATTAGAGTAGGCGTTTTTTCAAGACTGTGCCTTCCATCCAAACCATTGCAGTCATCTCTGAGTGGGTTCTCCTGAATAACTTCTTTCGACCTTGGATTCTATTCAGCGACGTGCCATTCGTCTCATCGGCGACTCTGAACTCACAACGGACCTTCAACCTCTAAAGCACAGACGAATCGCTGGTTCATTGAGCCTGTTTTATCGGTACTACTACGGCCGCTGCTCAGATGAACTTGCTTCCCTCATCCCCCTCCTTATGTTCGCCTTTGCCAAACCCGCCACACTCTTGCGTAACACCTCTTTAGATAGGAGAGTTCTTAGAACTGCACGATTCGCTAAATCGTTCTTGTGTCGCATTGCAAAGGTGTGGAAGGGGCTTCCGGGGTTCCTTTTTTCCTCTTCAAATCGAGGGTCAGTAGCCTTTCCCTAGAAACATTATTCCGCCTTCAAGGCGGACTGGCGCGTCCTAGGGCGGGAGTGAATTTGGCAGCACTCGAGGCTCCGGCCCCGGCTTCAAGTACTGCCACCCAGTTCGGAGGCAATACAAAAAACGTCAATCCAGCAAATTACTCGTTCATACTTTTATTTATTTTATTTTTATTTCTGGGTTAAATATATATGTATATATATATTAATTTATCAATAAGGGAAGTTATTTATTCAGAAAACACACTATTTAAAAATACATAACCAAAAGAAATTAAAAAGTAAATTAAACTAGAAA